>SJYX01006252.1:302092-480429 GCA_006410675.1 Oreotragus oreotragus
TCTCTCTCTCTCTCTCTCTCTCTCTCTCTCTCTCTCTCTCTCTCTCTCTCTCTCTCTCTCTCTCTCTCTCTCTCTCTCTCTCTCTCTCTCTCTCTCTCTCTCTCTCTCTCTCTCTCTCTCTCCTGGTGTCCTGCGTCTTCAGTCTCCACATGGTAGCCTCTCACCCTTCTGTTGGGCTTCCCCGGTACCTCAGATGGTAAAGAATCTCCTTGCAATTGTGGGATACCTAGATTCGATCCTTAGTCTGGGAAGATCCCCTGGAGAAGGGCATGGTAACCCACTCCAGTATTCTTGCCTGGAGAATCCCATGGACGGAGGAGCTTGGAGGGCTACAGTCCATGGTGTCACAAAGAGTCGGAAACGACTGAGTGACTTTCACTTCATTCACCCTTCTGTGTCACTGCCTTTCAGTGCCAGCTCCAACCCATGGCTTGACTGCTGTTTCTCTGTACGTTAATTCTAATTACGGAGAAAGAATCTGAACAACTGATCCCAGCTTTTTGCGTGGTCCTCTGAAGGTGGGACACAAGCCCCTGATTCACTAAGCTCTGTTCAAAAGGGAAAAACGAATCCCGTATGAGTGGAGGTAGTCCTTTCTAGAGGTCTTAGAGTTCTTAAGGTTAAAGAGAAAATCAGTATATATATATTCAATATAGTAGAAATAACTAGGAGAATGGAACCTGCAAGTAGACAGAAAGATGATGTGAAATTAATTTGTGAAGTCTTTAATGCTTGGTCACATTGAGTTTTCTTTAGTGAACAGGGTAAGTTGGTAAAGCTTTCTGGCATGAACAGAGTACATAGCAAAGGAAAGTTTTAACTGTGTAAGAGAGGAAATGTACATAGGAAAGGCTGAAAGCAATAATATTAAGCAACATAGTGGAGAGAGAGTTAATGGCTAGGAAAAAGGGACTGAATGTTTAGGGGGAGTTGTGGGGACCCAGCAATTGATTGCCCTTGAAAGGAGCTGGAGAAAGTTGTTGATTTGATGCCCTGTACTAACTCTCAGAGAATATATTCAGCATGCAGGCAAAATGCAAGCCTGAGACACTGGGAGGGTGAAAAACTCATGATAAAACTTGAGAAATTGTTGGCATAAAAGCCAACCATTGAAGAGCGAATGCCATCATGAAAACAAAAGAAAAGGGCTAAAATCAGAAACAAGAGTTGAAGGTGAAAGGGTGGTTGCCAAAAAAAATGTGAAGCAATGAACACAGAGGTGAGAAGATGGATCAGTAGACTATAATGTAGTGAGAATCTGGGAATAAATGTTTCAAAAAATTGAGAAGTCAGCTGGTATAGGATATTGTAAAAGAGGCTGAAGTGTTGGGGAAAAGACACTGGATTTGACAAACTAGAAGATCATTGCTTCCAGAATAGCTCAGCTGGTAAAGAATCCGCCTACAATGTAGGAAACCCCGGTTTGATTCCTGGGTCAGGAAGTTCCCCTGGAGAAGCGATAAGCTACCCACTCCAGTATTCTTGGGCTTCCCTGGTGGCGCAGATGGTAAAGAATCTGCCTGCAATGTGGGAGACCTGGGTTTGATCCCTGGGTTGGGAAGATCCCCTGAAGGGGGGCATGGCAACCCAATCCAGTATTCTTGTCTGGAGGATCCCCATGAACAGAGGAGCCTGGCAGGCTACAGTCCATGGCGTCGCAAAAAGTCGGACACGACTGAGTGATATAACTTGAATTGGGTCTCTGGGTGAAGAGCATTTAGGAAAGTGTTGTATATACCTTTTTTTAAGTGTGAACTGTTTCAAAATAAAATACTTCTAATGCGGAAATTGGGAGACATGGAGAGGTTTGTTGAGAGGCAAAGGAAGGACTACTACTTAGAGCAGTCTGATATGCAAAGGATGGACTGTGAGGTCCCTCACGTAGTTCCTGTCATGGAGGAGCACAGTTATCCAGAGCATGAAAGAGGTAAAGTTGGAGCTTGAGGAAGATGGAAAAAGTTTAGAAAAACTCCACTATTTGAAAATCCGAAGGATATAAGTAGATTTCCTACTGAATAAGATTTAAAGCTTAGCCGAGACTAGATAGTTGAATTGTAAAAGAACACTGAGCCCTATTTCATGCCACAGAATAAAACAGCCTTGGCCATTGTCAGGAGCATGTTTTCCCTGCTGCTGCTGCTGCTGCTAAGTCGCTTCAGTCGTGTCCGACTCTGTGCGACCCCATAGATGGCAGCCCACCAGGCTCCGCCGTCCCTGGGATTCTCCAGGCAAGAACACTGGAGTGGATTGCCATTTCCTTCTCCAGTGCATGAAAGTGAAAAGTGAAAGTGAAGTTACTGAGTCGTGTCCAACTCTCAGCGACCCCATGGACTGCAGCCTACCAGGCTCCTCCGTCCATGGGATTTTCCAGGCAAGAGTACTGGAGTAGGGTGCCATTGCCTTCTCCGATGTTTCCCTAGACTTCTAAAATTACTTCTCTGTAACCATGCTTTTATTTCTGGCACACACTAGAATTTATACAGATTTGTTTTTCATTATAATTTCAGTTATTTAAGAGAGTTCAATAAACATTTCTCACTTTCACGAGATCTTTATATAATAGATTTTGCTTTCTTTTAGAATGTCACTTAAAGGATCATTTTTGTAATAGTGGTACCTAATTTTAAATACTTGGAATTCTCTTAATTTAAAAGGTGCTGGCTGATGGATTCCTGATGATTGGGATCGATGGCTCAGAAGCAGCAGATGGATCTGACTGGTTCTGTTATCATGCAACCTCCCCTTCTATTTTCCCTGTTGGTTTCTGTGAAATTAATATGATTGAACTCACTCCACCCAGAGGTACTTTTTCTAATAATTCATCCTTGTTTTCTTTTTACACAGTACCTGTTTACACTGTTTACCACAGCTCTAGGTTTCTTTTTATTTTTAGCCCTAGATTATTTGCTCTATGAAAATACAATATGTATATATAAACATACATGTGTTACATATGTATATGTTTATATCAAGAGCTGTGGAGTGTCTGAAAACATCAAGACCTGTAACCTAGCTAGCTTTAATAAATTGGTGTCGAATTTTTCCTGAGCATTTGTACATTTTATAATAAGAATTGGTATTCTCAAGCCCTGTTGAGATGATGCAGGCCCAAAGGGCTGTCGCATACATAAACTTTTTATAAAAAATAGACTGTAGCCTTTGAGAGAAAGCAAGTTTTCATCTTTAGATTACTGTATGAGGAAGCTCCCTGGCATTCCAGTTGGTAGGACTTGGAGCTTTCACTGTCAGGGCCCTGGGTTCAATCCCTGGTTAGGAAATTAAGATCTCACAAGGCAGGTGGTATTACCAAAAAAAAAAAATAAAAATTACCATATGACTTTTTAAAAAATGACACCCTTAAATAGTTCATATGGCTTAACCAGTGACTTTCCTAATTTCAATATCTGAGCCTTGGATTTTTCTCTTAAGAAGGAGAAAAGCCAAAACAGAAGACTGTAAAAACAGTATTTGCCCAGCCACTGTTCTTACAAAGAAAGAAAAATATTACTGAAAAATATTAAATGTTAGACTATTCTAAGCCTAGGATTGAAAAGCAAAAGTCTAGTTCTTATAGGATACATGGGTGCACCTGTTTCTGTCTGTAAAAACAGGAAGAGCCATATAATGGGGAGGAATTATTGTACTCTACAGCATGAGCTCATGAGATTGTAATGTGTACTGAATTACTTTATATCTGCATTTTTATATTACACTAATTTTAAATGAACTTCTAGTTAAACTAGTTGTGTTTTCCAGGTTACACAAAGCTTCCTTTTAAATGGTTTGACTACCTCAGGGAAACTGGCTCCATTGCAGCACCAGTAAAACTGTTTAATAAGGTAAATTTAAATAAACACATACATATTAGTTAAACAGTGTAGGTATTTCCTTTACATAGGAGTTGAAATTTGTTTCCAGATTTTGTTTCATTATTAGGAATGAATGCATTTCCTAACTAGTTCTTACATGCTTCACCTTTCATATGTTTCAATAAAGGGTTTTTTTGGTCTAAATTGTTAATTGGTTATGTTACTTCTCTTTTTTCTTTCCTAGTGATGATGGAGTTATACATTCTTTTTTTTTACCAGTGTTAATATTTTGCTTCTCCATGTTAGGATGTTCCAAATCACGGATTTCGTGTTGGAATGAAATTAGAAGCAGTGGATCTCATGGAGCCACGATTAATATGTGTAGCCACAGTAACTCGAATTATTCATCGTCTCTTGAGGATACATTTTGATGGATGGGAAGAAGAATATGATCAGTGGGTAGACTGTGAGTCCCCTGACCTCTATCCTGTAGGGTGGTGTCAATTAACTGGATATCAACTACAGCCTCCAGCATCACAGTGTAAGTTGGTATAAGAAAAGGTATCCTTTTGCAAAAATCAGCAGTTCTCCAAGGACTGTCTCACATAAACATCTTGTGAGCTTACAGGACAAGAATATACCTATGTCTGATTGGTTGCCAGGTAAGATCTTACCTGATAAGACTCAACCATGATATCACAGAGTCAGACCATGTGTGCCATGGCAGTGTGAACTCAATAGTCAGCTGCTTAATGACTATAGAAACACAACATTAAGAACATCCACCGAATTAAACTAGACTTCCTTTAGTGAGTTTAAAGTTACGGGCTAAAATTTATTAACATATAAGAAGTGCTTATTGAATAAATAATGAAATCTATCTGGTATTGAGGTTCATGTTTTGCAGGAACAAGGACCCTTATTTTCGAAGCATTGTGTACTTTTATAAACATCATCTTCTTGGTAAAGGTAGTTCATCTGAGTTGTATTGAGAGTTGTAAGAAATTATCTGATATCAATTTTCTTCTTTATTTTTCAGCATCAAGAGAAAGCCAGTCAGGTTCATCAAAACAGAAGAAAAAGACTAAGTCCCAGCAATACAAAGGACATAAGAAAAGTGGGTCACCACATGGTGTTTATATACATTTCCTAACTTGTTAACCAACTGGGGTCTTGGTATCCTTGCATAGAAATGGTATCCCTTGTGAGAGCTGATAACTGTGCATTCTGTATTATGCTTAAAGGTGCAGTATGCCATAAAGGGCAGACTTTTTAAAAATGAGAAGCACTTGTCTTTGATTGACAGGAGGAATTATTACCATAATATTTAATAGATGGTAAAGAGTAGAGTCTATGAGTGATTCTTGAAGTAATAGGTAAACCTGAATATTAGTCCTTTTTTAAAAAATTTGTATTAAAAATAAAAACAGTTGTTTGGTGCTTATAATAGACTTGGAGACTAAAAAAACCTATCCTTCTAAACCGAAAAACTCTAGAATGATACTTAAAAGAAATTTGAGTTAAAAAAATAAAAATGAAATTCAAATTGATAGCTAATGAAATCAAGCTTAAGAAAATCTTAATATGCTTTCTGACAGTATTTTATCTTACAATGAATGATAACTGGCATTAATAGCCAAAATAATATATTGATAGCTCTGATTCTTTTAAAATCTTTTCCCCTCCATCATAGAAAGCTATAGATTTTTTCTCTTCGTGAAACTTGTCATGGACTATTTCATCCTAAGATAAAGTTATTTTGTTTTTCATTTTTTCACTGGGGACTTAGAGCAGCCACTGCAGTGGGGCTTAGTTTCTTCCCTACATGAAACCCAAATCGGTCTCACGATAGTAATAACCATCAGGACCTGTCTCTTACCCTCTTTTATATTGTAGACGTAAGCCTCCTATAGACCCAGAATTATTTTGCTTACTGGTTGCTTACCATGGTTGATACTTACCTAAAAGAACTCCAGAGACATTGCCAGACCAGGCAGATTAAAATGATTTCCAATTTATCAGAAACTGATTAGCAAGAAGTCATATGTTAACTTCGTGTCAGTGGACTAACCACAGCAGGTGTGATCATTGAGCTTTCTCTAAGACTGAATTAGTACAGGCTGCTTTGGCCTGTCTTCACATTTAATTGGACAAGAATTTGAACAAACTTCTGAGCATTGTATACACAGTTCACATACCTCTCTCAGTGTGACTCTTACTGGGCTTGTTATGGTTTATGGGGTTCAATCATTTTGAATTAATAGGCTAGGGACATGGGAAGAAATATGAAATTAATGAAGTGATAATATCAGTGTCCCAATTTTTAGTGACATTTAATAATGTGTGTCACTAAATGGGACATCGGATTTCTGGATTAGCTGAAAAAATGAATATAAAACTAGAACATATTATTTAGTATTTTAATAGCTCTTAATATTGCGACATCATCCCTAATGCCTTTAAATTGTCTTTTGGACATATAAAAGAAAAAACTATGGACTCACAGTCCCTTATTAGAAATCCTAGAGATCAAATGCACTTTGGAATTTAGAATTCTGGGGGGTTTTTTAGAAAGAAGTACAGTGTGTGTAGCATATATTATGTAACACCCCTTGCAGACTCTGTAGCACTTTGAAGCAGAATATATATAAATAGTAACATTTAATGGGCCAAATAAAGATTGTTATAAATAGTATCACCAAGTGAGGTCTGATTTGGTTGCCCCAAAAAAACTTTGAATTTCAGAATTCAGGATAAGGAATTGTAGTCATGTGTGAATGAAAAGCATTCTTCATTTTAAGATAACTGTCTATTCCTTTTATTTTTTCACATTACTCAGCAAATAGTTTATTAGAAATTTCAAAATAAGAAAGAACCTGGGGTCCAGGAACCTTGAGTCATCCATTGCATGCAGATTTTTATCAGTCAGACCACAAAACCTTTTGTTTTTATCTACAGATTATTATATCCTGGCTCTGTTTAATCTTATGACTCTGGTCTTTCTACAACCTAAATCATCTACTGGTATGTTCTTTGGTAGGGCTTATTTTTTACAAAAATAATTGATTGACTTCATTGTTCTAGCCTGTTTTTTAATTAGCTGTGTTCGTGCTGTAAAGGGATAACTATTAACTAGTGCTTTCGAACAATATGAAGAATGTTCTGTCAAGAGGATCGTATAGACTGTTGTATACATACGATCTGTCCAATCTGAAAAGTGTTTTTTCCCTCAAAATTTAATAATTCTAGAGCAGGAAATCAGCACTCATTTCTGTACCATCTTCAGGGGCTGTTGTAAGTAGTAGAGAACTGAAGATTCTCCTTGCATTTTTACCTCTCAAGTGTGTAGTGCATTAGACTTTTTCATCTAGATAAATGCTACAGGTGATTTTGGTTTGAGAGTTGAATGTGTACTCATAGGAACTTGATTTCCAGATCATTTTACATATTAATACTGTCTGACTTAGATTTGTCTTTTAGTTCTGATTTTGCAAGGCAAATTTCTGATTGCTCTTTCCTGAGTTATTTGTTAACTCTGGAATAAAACAGATATAACTTATAGTCACAAAGATCTGTAAGTATCCTTCAATTTTTAACCAGATAAATGCGATATGCTTGATTGTTCAGTCTTTGCAAAGCTTAGAGTATTTTTTTGTTGGTGGTGAAAGTTTTGTAAAAGTCTTTGCAGGCTTATGTGTGCTAATGAAACTATAACCAAAGTCTGTTTCAAAAGAAATTAAATTGCTTAAGGTCTTGCAGGCCACGAATCTTTTAAATTTTAGAACTGCTTTTCAGAGAAAGAACTTTTTTCTAAAAGAGTGAATTATAAACCAAAAGTTAGGGAAACATATTTCATACCAGTAAAATTCTGCCACTTGTATAATTCATTAATTAAGCTGTTTGATTTCTCCCTGAAGGACAGTGTTTGGGCTTATATGGGCACAGTGAAATACCTACAAGTAGGGCTTTAAAATTCTTTCTGCCCTTGGATTTTCAGTCCCCCTCAGACTAAAATTTTACTTGAAAATAGTTAGCCAGCTAGCTGTTCTCCACACTCAATGCTCTCTGTCATTCATTTTGCTTTGTTTTGTTTTAAATTGATTACAGAGTCAAGAACCAGGATTACTAGACTCAGAGAGACTAGAAATAATCTCCCCTATCATCCAGTCGCCAACACACATACACGTGCACACATACACACACCCACACACACACCCTTGTTTCTCACACACACACATCCTTGTTTTCAAAAATACGAACCTTGCATAGTTGGTTCTCTTTTCACAGTATCCTCTGCAATACAACCTTTCCTAGTTATGATACACTTTTCTTCCCACGCATGTAAGTAAAAGCTTACTTTAGTTTAACTTGATATTTAGAGAGGAAGATGCCAGTTGGGAAGAAGCCTGTCAGTTTGTCAAGCCTGCCCATGACAGGTGGGGTGCGGAGGAGCTTCTCTGGTGACGAAGAGTTGACTCCTCCTACATATCGAACCCTTCCAGCACAGACAGCCCCGGAGGCCTTCCCACCTCCCCGCACTAGCCAAGAGTTCAGTCCCAGCCTCAAAACAGGTAATTAGTCACATCAACACTTCAGGTGCTGCAGAGGGCCAAAGTCTGGGTTAGGGTGGGGGCGGACAAAGCATGGTCTCGCATGACAGATGCTGACTCATCACATTTTTCTTTTTCTTTCAACTAAAAAGTTCATTTTCACTAGTCCTTGGTAGTTACTTCACTAAAATGAATAATCAGGAAAGGATTTTTATTTTGTTATAAGACACTTTTGAGCTTCAAATTCAGGTAAAGCTGTAATTTCAGCTTACGGAATTTGTGAGATAACTTGTACTATTTCATGGTTTTGTTAAAATGGTTGAACATTTTGCATTGCAGAATTCTGTGTGACTTGACTTCAGGGAGAAATATGCAATAAGGGATCAGTATGATTCATCAGATCCAAAAGCGAGGCTTTCTTCATAGCATTTCTCATTCAATAAACAGATGTGTTTTGTATTCCTGTGTAATTTTGATTCTGGTAGTAACATTTACCACAATCTTAGTTGAATAACATGAATTTGGAAATAAAATACCTGTACAGTTTTGGTATTCAATTTGAGTGAAATTTATTTCTGTATGAACATGACATATGTACAGTGATTAATGTTTCATTCAAGTTGAATTGGTTAGGATAAGCTGGTAGAGTAAGGAATAGTGCCCTTTGTCATTGCTAGGAACAAACATGTTACTGTAGAATGTCAGAGAATCTTGACTTGCATATGATGAATCTTAGACGTGAGTACAGATCAGATAGCATCAAAGTTGTATCTAATTTGGCATATATTCTGCCATATGTCCTACCTATTGCTTGTATACTGCATTTTTTCCATCTAGTTTTCGTTCTTTAAAAAGCCTTGCACTCTTTCAAATCCCTGTTGAAAACCCTGATGAGCCTTAGTGTCTAGCTGTTTTCTTCTCGTTACTGTTTGCACCTGAAGTTGTCATCAGCCTTTTTTTTTTCTTTTCTATTTTTTCATTTAAGGATGTGTTCTTTAGCTTTTGCCTTCTTAAACAGTATATTAGGTGATCTTTATCTTTCCCAGTCTGTTTCTCTGAAGATCACTCTCATATCTTTATATCTAGAAAAAATTACAGTACCTCTTTTGTGTAAGAAATGGATTAGGACTGCAAATCCAAGCGTATCTGCTCTTTAATACTTTCAAATATCAAAAGAGCATTTCAAAAAGAAAAAGAAAAAGAGCATTTCAGCTCCTTGTTTGTCTTTTTAACTTTTTTTCCTTTTGTACTTGTTATTATGAACGTCTTCTATAACGTAATTAACTGTAGATATTGTGAACTCTGGATATATTTGATTTTTACTGCATTTTAGATGTTTTGTTTTGTTCTATGCATTAGACTGATTTTGAAGGTGTATGTCACATTTTGTGAGAGAACTTGACTTTTAGGATTGGTAAAACCAAGGAACTTGGAGTAGATAAACAGGGTAGAGCCCACAAGGCCTCCTAATGACTTCCCTTTCCTCTAGACTTTATCATGTGTGTCTTCTGAGCTGGAGGCACATTTGTGGGACTTTTGTGTGATTTTACTCTAGTGAAACTGCACAGGGACCGTGTTGCTGTCCTAACTATAGTTCGTTTAGCTTTTGCAAGAGTTTACTATTTATGGACTTGTAACTAGAAAAGTGTGATTTCTGTTTATCTCCTGAAATGTTAGTGATTAGAATCAGCAAAGTAACTTCCTTTTAAAAACAGAGCCAAGAAAATGCCTTTGTGTAGAAAGTGACATTAGCCACAGGGTCTATTTTTTTTCATCCATCATTCATTGACAATAAAGCCTGTAAAGAAGAAATAATGAGTGTGAAGATACCAGACAGGCTTTATTTTAGGTTCCATGAAAACTCTGAAACTTTAGATAAAACATCCCACATCTCAGTGAATGTTTCATGTTTATCTTGAGTTATATTTTTTAGAACATTTGTTTCCATATATTAACATGAGTAGAAGCATAATCCAGAACTTTGTTGTTAATAATAAATGCAAATAGTTTCAGGATGTGCTTTAGAATCTCAATTTAATTTTCTTACATTTAAAAAGAAAAAGCAAAAAGATCCATTTGAATGAAACATAGTCTTGAAGCACAGTAATTATTTTCTCATTCATTTAGCCATCTGATCATCATATAACAAGATATTGTTTTAATCAAGCTTTTATTGTGGGTACTGCACCTTTAATGAAATTTGTTTTTTTTTCCTTTTCCATGTGTTTATTTTCATGTCCAAATGTCCTTAACAATTAATGCATGTTGGTTTGATTTGAAGGATACTGTTATGTGTTTGATATCCTCCATAAAAGCATTTTTTTCATATTAAGTAATTTTTAAAGGATTTTTTAAAGAAAGCAACCAGTCAGTCCTGTTTGCTTTACCTTTTAACAGTCTGACTGGTATGTGTTTTGCTATTATAGAAATAGTGTATTCACTTTTCTGTCTTTGGACTTACATTTTTTAACACCATTATCAAAGAAAAATAAAATGAATTAGCATATCTCAGATATGCTTGTTTTTACTTTCTTCCTTATTTTTTAAAGATTATTTATTTATTCTTGGCTGTGTGGTGTCTTCATTGCTGTACAGGCTTTTCTCTAGTTGTGGCGAACAGTGGCTACTCTCTTGTGGTGCACAGACTTACTGAGGTGGCTTCTCTTATTGTGGAGCACAAGCTCTAGGGAGCACTGGCTTCAATAATTGCAGCACATGGGCTCAGTAGCTATGTCTCCTGGGCTCTAGAGCACATGCTCAGTAGTTAACAGCACACGGGCTTAGTTGCCCACAGCATATGGAATCTTCCCAGACCAGAGATCGAACCTGTGTCTTCCGCATTGACGGGTGGATTTTTACCATTGTGAGAAATGCAGAAGATTATTCTTTAAATTACCAAATAAGATGTCAAAAACCCTTGTTTTTGAAACTAATATTTTATAACTGAAATCAAGATACACAGTGTTTTTCTGTCATTATTTTGACTTTAAAAGTAGCCCTTCTAGGGAATTCCCTGGTGTACAATGGATAAGAACCCCCTGCCAAAGTAGGGAATGTGGGTTTGATCCCTGATGACGAAAGATTCCACACGCCCCAGAGCAGCTAAGCCCATGATCCACAGCTACTGAAGCCTGCACACGTAGAGCCCGTGCCCCGCAACAGAAGCCGCCGCGATGAGACGCCCATGCACCTCAACGAGGACGGGCCCCCGCAAGCCACAACCAGAGGGAGCCCGCGTGCAGCAGGAAGGCCCAGTGCGGTCCAGAATAATTAGCTTTATAAGTAAGAAAGTAGTTTTTTCTTCACAGAGTTCTAATAGAAAGTGGAGGGTGGGCTTCAGGGCAGGTATTTAGTAGTGAATGTTTCATGTTTATCTTGAGTTATATTTTTTAGAACATTTGTTTCCATATATTAACATGAGTAGAAGCATAATCCAGAACTTTGTTGTTAATAATAAATGCAAATAGTTTCAGGATGTGCTTTAGAATCTCAATTTAATTTTCTTACATTTAAAAAGAAAAAGCAAAAAGATCCATTTGAATGAAACATAGTCTTGAAGCACAGTAATTATTTTCTCATTCATTTAGCCATCTGATCATCATATAACAAGATATTGTTTTAATCAAGCTTTTATTGTGGGTACTGCACCTTTAATGAAATTTGTTTTTTTTTCCTTTTCCATGTGTTTATTTTCATGTCCAAATGTCCTTAACAATTAATGCATGTTGGTTTGATTTGAAGGATACTGTTATGTGTTTGATATCCTCCATAAAAGCATTTTTTTCATATTAAGTAATTTTTAAAGGATTTTTTAAAGAAAGCAACCAGTCAGTCCTGTTTGCTTTACCTTTTAACAGTCTGACTGGTATGTGTTTTGCTATTATAGAAATAGTGTATTCACTTTTCTGTCTTTGGACTTACATTTTTTAACACCATTATCAAAGAAAAATAAAATGAATTAGCATATCTCAGATATGCTTGTTTTTACTTTCTTCCTTATTTTTTAAAGATTATTTATTTATTCTTGGCTGTGTGGTGTCTTCATTGCTGTACAGGCTTTTCTCTAGTTGTGGCGAACAGTGGCTACTCTCTTGTGGTGCACAGACTTACTGAGGTGGCTTCTCTTATTGTGGAGCACAAGCTCTAGGGAGCACTGGCTTCAATAATTGCAGCACATGGGCTCAGTAGCTATGTCTCCTGGGCTCTAGAGCACATGCTCAGTAGTTAACAGCACACGGGCTTAGTTGCCCACAGCATATGGAATCTTCCCAGACCAGAGATCGAACCTGTGTCTTCCGCATTGACGGGTGGATTTTTACCATTGTGAGAAATGCAGAAGATTATTCTTTAAATTACCAAATAAGATGTCAAAAACCCTTGTTTTTGAAACTAATATTTTATAACTGAAATCAAGATACACAGTGTTTTTCTGTCATTATTTTGACTTTAAAAGTAGCCCTTCTAGGGAATTCCCTGGTGTACAATGGATAAGAACCCCCTGCCAAAGTAGGGAATGTGGGTTTGATCCCTGATGACGAAAGATTCCACACGCCCCAGAGCAGCTAAGCCCATGATCCACAGCTACTGAAGCCTGCACACGTAGAGCCCGTGCCCCGCAACAGAAGCCGCCGCGATGAGACGCCCATGCACCTCAACGAGGACGGGCCCCCGCAAGCCACAACCAGAGGGAGCCCGCGTGCAGCAGGAAGGCCCAGTGCGGTCCAGAATAATTAGCTTTATAAGTAAGAAAGTAGTTTTTTCTTCACAGAGTTCTAATAGAAAGTGGAGGGTGGGCTTCAGGGCAGGTATTTAGGGCAGTCTGAAGTTATTGGGGAATTGTGTTGAGGTAACTTAAGAGAAGATAGGAAAATTGGAGAATTAAACTGCCTAAACTTTTGCCTAAGACCAGTGCTGGGACCAGCAAGAAAAAAGTTTCTTTCTCTTCTTGCTTGTCCATGCATTAGAAGGAGCCCTCCTGTCACTAAAAATGCTGACTAGCATGACTTCAGTGGCTACCAAGAAACCTAAACCTCACTGAAAATACTGGAAACTGGAAAACATTTGTCTATAAAAGTAAAGACCTATTGGAACATGACCTGTTCATAAATTAAGGACTGCCTATATTGTTGTTTCTTTTCATTTAAAAAAAAAAAGGTCTTCAGATAAAAATGTGGACAGGCAGTAAGTATTACTGTTAAGTGATCCCATTGGTAATGTTAGCCATTTTGGTTTTGGTTTATCTTTTAGCTGCACTGCAAGGCTTGCAGGATCTTAGTTACCCAACCAGGGATTGAACCCATGCCCTCAGCAGTGAGAGCAGAGTCCTAACCCCTGGACGCTGGGGAATTCCAAGGGTTAGCTGTTTTATACCAGTGACTTTCACACTGCTGATGTCAATCAATTTCTATTTTACCTGAAATGATTACTTAAGTTTTTCTTGATTTTAGTTTTAATACAGATGTTTTTACTATTGGGTTTATTATTTATTTTTATAAATATACAAATTATATGTAGATCATATGTCTTATGTTATTTTTAATACTATTTTAAAATTAGATTTTCTCTTTTTTTATGAAGAGTCTTTAACAAAGGTACTCCTTGGAGATAACATATTAAAGTCATATTTATTGTGTTACTTACTATAGTTCAGAACTATCCAAAAAATACATCATTTATATAGGCATTGACATAAAAGTGAATACTTAATCATGAGGAAAATTCCAGTCAAATTAGTGATCATTATCACCTTCAACATTTCATTGACAGTGTTCATTTGTGCAGTGTCCAATTTGTAGTGTTGTTCTCCTTTGAAACTTTTCTCAACTACAAATACACTTTGAAAATTAAAAGTAATTAAATGCTCCTCCTTCAGGGGCAGTTAGTTTTTAAATTATTGAAGAAATGAAGAAACCTCTTATTAACTGTAAAGCTGGTGGAACATGAACATTAAAAGCAATCTGAATATTCCAGAAAGACTTAATAACATTTTGTATATTTATCTCTTTCTTGCAGTGACTACATTGCAGCTGAAAGAGGAGTTGATAGATGGAGAGGATTATAGTTTCCTCCAAGGAGCATCTGATCAGGAAAGCAATGGCTCTGCCAACTTTTACATCAAACAAGAGCCGTGAGGTTGCTCAGAAACTGAGGGTGGGAGGGAAAGAATTTTACACAGGACTGATTTTATAATCAATCCAGCTGTACAGCGGGGCTTATTCTACTGGGACATTTTGCTAAACATAGAAAATTTCAGTTCCAGATTTTTCAAGTGGGTAGGGAAACTATTTTAGCCTTGGGGGGAAATTTTTCAATTTATAAAGATGGACAATTTTTGTGTTGTATTTGAAGCTTTTGAAAGAATTTTGTAATATTTTCCAAGTTTGGATTTATGTGCATTGTTAACAAGAATTGAAATTCTAACTTTTTTGGTAAGATTAAAGTTTAGGTAGCAGGATTGAAGGAAATGACTTAAGAAAGATACTGTTGTAATGCAAACGAACTGTCATTACTAATGAACCTTTTTGGTACCTGTTGGGAGATTTTGGGATTTTAGAAGTTAGGCCAGTCACATCTCCAGCTTCCTCTGCTGCAGAATATGCAACTGAATCCCCCCTGTGGAGAGCTCATCACCACATAAATCATGGAAGGGTAATTAATTCTGCTTGTTGGCATTTTATTGCAGACCATTTTAAATATTTGTACAGAAGTGTTTCATTCTGTGAAAATTTATTTGGAGTTCTGTATGAAACTGGAAGAACTCTGGATACTTTATATGTTCTCTTTTAATTAAAAATGAGTAAAATTATCCTAACACTAAAGTGTTAAACTGGAATGGTTGACAAGATACACAAGATCTCGGTCTACATGTTGAGGGATTGAGGAAAATGCAATATTGTCCTAAGTTTATTTTATTTTCCTTACTAAAAAATATCCCACAAAAGGAATTCTTAGTTCTCTGCCATTTCTCTCCATCTGTGAGATAATACTTGTATAACTACACCCCAAAACTTATGTGTTCTGTATTACCAGGAGAATCAAAATTATTTTAACAGTTGTTTAAAGCCTAGATAAGCCTAGATTTCAAAATCATTCCTGCTCTGCTTTTGACTATCCTGAATTTGTTAGAAAACTAATTTGAAAGAGAATTTAATTTTCTTAAAATTCCATATATATATGTAAGAATTGTCTTTAACTGTATTCAGATTTAATTTTAACAGTAATAACTGATTTGGACCATTTCAAACATTCCCTATTTTTAAATTAACATGGCTTCGTTTAAAAAAGGATATAAGGGTAAATTGGTGAAAGGTTTGCTCTCTGCATTTTTCTGACTGAGTTGTGACTGAATGAGAGAGCTTTAGCATTTACCAGTGAGGTTCATAAACTAAACTCTCAGGAATTAATTGCATCTGTTGTAGAAGTGCTTCTGGGTATTAGCCTGGCCTCTTCAGAGTGGTAATATTAACCATCTCCTCTGGAATATAGGTAGGGCTAATTAGAAATTAATCAAAATGATTAACCTCTACAGTCCTTCAGCCTATGGAATGCTTTAAAAAATGTTAATGGAAAAGCCCCAGGAGACCATATTAGGTAAGATTTTTTTTTTGTTTGAATTTTAAAATGCATAGAACATTAAAAACCAGCAATTTATTTTCTAAAATATTGCTCTACTTTTGGGAATAATAGCATTGGTAATATGCACAGGTTTACCTCATTCTATGCAAGAGGGGTTAATATCATAAGGTTTTGTAGTTGCTACTGGAAGTAAAATTTGTTACTTTATAGTGTAAGAATGTATGGAATTGCATGTCAACATTTCTTAATACTGTCTCTTTAGGGGCATAAATGCAAGTCATATCAATGCCAGGTTGATTCTTATGTGTCAAATATATGTGAATTCAGCTGTTAAATTACTGGATATTTATCTTAAACATTACTGAGAGGGACCTACTGTAAATGTGACATAAACTTCCCAGATCTTCAACTTTTAAGAATCTTCCCATGAACTTAAAGCCTGGAAGACTTCTAAAGCAAAGGTGACAAGAGTCTTTATCCTCAGGCTCAGTGAATTTAAACCCAGGACTCCGATTCCATGTTACAGGCACAAGAAGCCAGCTGTAGCGTGTGCTTTAACAGTACCCTGAGCTTAAGATTTCTATGGGGAACTGAATAAACCAGGAGGGATTTGATTTGGAGCCTGGTAATTAGTTCTGTGAAGTGCTCATTTGTAGCCAGATTTTATATAAGCTTCTAATTTTACAGCAAAGCCAGGCTGTTTGCAAATTTGCCACATATTAATATTTATGAAGTGTTTCTGTCTTAATCCCATGACCAGCATGGTGATGGTAAGGACTTTATACCAGATAAACTCGATCTGAAGCCCTCTTCACTGTTCAGGCTCTTAACTCCTACTGCCGAAAGAACAGAAAATGAGTTGGTGGCAGAGGAGATTTATGTCTTAGCCACAACTCCAAATGTACAACTCAGTAGCCCCGTTCTCTTACGGTTCAAATATACTGCTGACCTTGGGTTTGTTCTTTTTTTTTTTTCCTGTTAGGATTATTTGGGGGGTTTTGGTAGTTTAAACTCTGTAACTTTTTCCTTGCTGTGTATGAGGAAAGCTAAAGCTGTCATCAACTTCTTCTTCTATGGATACTAACACGGGTTTTCAGTGTGTGTTTGTTTTTATTATTATTCATTTTGTGTGATGTGAATACCCTCTCCCATCAATATTTGTATTATGGTGCTATATATTTGGTAATGATCCTTTACTATTGGGAAGGGATTTTAAAATACTGTGATTAAACTGGGTTTCTTCCTTTGATTTTCATATTTTAAATAAAGCCACAGTCATTTATACAAAAGAAAAAGCATCTGTCCCTGGGCAAATCTTTTGAGGACAGAGGTCAAAGTAAACTGCATAAGGTTTTTACATCATTTCTGTATGTATTTGATATATAGATCAATATCTGTACAAATTTAATCTTTTATTTTCTTGGTAACTTGTGATCATTGAGAAAGTATTTGAAACTTTCTCATGAAGTGTATATAATGGCGTGAAAAATTCCTTTGGAGAAATTTATGTTCCTTTCATTTTTACCAAATTGAAAATTTTCAGCATGGATGTGTTAAAAGCATTAAAATTATAACTTTATGTACAAGATGAAAATAATTCACTAAATTTGCCCTTTTTTACACAAAATAAAACATTAAAATTAAGTTGCACATGAGCAGTTCTTTAATATGCTTGGTATTTGAGCAGTTTCCTTTTTCATTCAAAACATTGAATGCCTTCGTTATTTTTCCTTTGTAATTGTTTTTTTGGTCCCACCTGGCGGCAGGAGGGATCCTATTTTCTGGACCGGGGATTTAACCTGCGCTCCCTGCAGTGGAACTGCAGTCTTAACCACTGGACAGCTAGGGAAGTCCCTTGAGTGCCTTCTGTAAGCAGTCAAAGGCCCCAGGGAAAGTTGGATCAGTTCCTCCCTCACAGAACCTGTACTCTCATAAAGGTAAGCCAGCAGGAGTGACGAAGATGTAACAAAAAAATTCCGAGAACAACCCTGGCACAGAATAAGCCTGTATGTAACTGCTGCTGCTAATTACAAGTACCTCAGCCAGGGTGCATGGGGATAGGGGATGGGTACCCCCACATTAAAATGCAGATCCCAGATCTGCCTCAGGATCTACTAATTGTAGTGAAATTGGTACTAAATGTAGTGAAGGATCTACTAATTGTAGTGCAATTGCTACTAAATGTAGTGAAAGCATGCAGCATATATAAACATGAGATTTATTTGAAACTAAAACATGACTTAGAAAATGTTACATTTCTTGTCAGTTCTTAACTTGAAATTAGAATCCTGACATTTTTTATACCGAGCTATTGATGTTTTTAAAGAATACAAAGAATAGCAAGGAGAGATAAAAAAAAAAAGCCTTCCTCAGTGATCAGTGCAAAGAAATAGGGGAAAACAATAGAATGGGAAAGACTAGAGATTTCTTCAAGAAAATTAGAGATGCCAAGGGAACATTTCATACAAAGATGGGCACAATAAAGGACAGAAATGGTATGGACCTAACAAAAGGAGAAAATATTAAGAAGAGGGGGCAAGAATACACAGAAGAACTATACACAAAAGATCTTCATGACCCAGATAATCACGATGGTTATGATCACTCACCTAGAGCCAGACATTCTGGAATGAATAGTCAAATGGCCCTTAGGAAGCATCGCAACAAACAAAGCTAGTGGAGGTGATGGAATTCCATTTGAGCTACTTCAAATCCTAGAAGATGATGCTGTGAAAGTGCTGCACTCAATATGCCAGCAAATTTGGAAAACAGCAGTTGCCACAGGACTGGAAAAGGTCAGTTTTCATTCCAATCCCAAAGAAAGGCAATGCCAAAGAACGCTCAAACTACTGTACAATTGCACTCATCTCACACGCTAGTAAAGTAATTAATGCTCAGAATTCTCCAAACCAGGCTTTCAAAAGTACGTGAACCATGAACTTCCAGATATTTAAGCTGGTTTTAGAAAAGGCAGAGGAACCAGAGATCAAATTGCCAACATCCATTGGATTATCAAAAAAGCCAGGGAGTTTCAGAAAAACATCTATTTCTGTGTTATTGACTATGCCAAAGCCTTTGACTGTGTGGATCACCAAAAACGGGAAGATTCTTGGAGAGATGGGAATACCAGACCACCTGACCTTCCTCTTGAGAAATCTGTATGCAGATCAGGAAGCAACAGTTAGAACTAAGTATGGAACAACAGACTGGTTCCAAATAGGGAAAGTAGTATGTCAAGGCTGTATATTGTCACCCTGCTTATTTAACTTATATGCAGAGTACATCATGAGAAATGCTGGACTGGATGAAACACAAGCTGGAATCAAGATTGCTGGTAGAAATATCAATAACCTCAGATATGCAGAGGTTACATCCTTACAGCAGAAAGCGAAGAACTAAAGAGCCTCTTAATGAAAGTGAAAGAGGAAAATGAAAAAGTTGGCTTAAAGCTAAACATTCAAAAAACTAAGATCACGGTATCTGGTCCCATCACTTCATGAGAAATAGATGGGGAAACAGTGGAAACAGTGACAGACTTTTATTTTTTTGAGCTCCAAAATCACTGCAGATGGTGACTGCAGCCATGAAATTAAAAGACGCTTACTCCTTGGAAGAAAAGTTAGGACCAACCTAGACAGCATATTAAAAAGCCAACAAGGCTATGGTTTTTCCAGTAGTCCTGTATGGATGTGAGAGTTGGACTATAAAGAAAGCTGAGCACTGAAGAATTGATGCATTTGAACAGTGGTGTTGGAGAAGGCTCTTGAGAGTCCCTTGGACTGTAAGGAGATCCAACCAATCCATCCTGAAGGAAATCAGTCCTGAATATTCATTGGAAGGACTGATGTTGAAGCTGAAACTCCAATACTTTGGCTACCTGATGCGAAGAACTGACTCATTTGAAAAGACCCTGATGTTGGGAAAGATTGGAGGCAGGAGGAGAAGGGGACAACAGGATTTTTAGATGGTTGGATGGCATCACTGACTCAAAGGACATGAGTTTAAGTAAACTCCAGAAGTTGGCGAAGGTCAGGGAGGCCTGGCATGCTGCAGTGCATAGGGTCACAAAGAGTCAGACACAACTGAGCAACTGAACTGAACTGATTGATGTATTTCTCATTGTCTTATAGTATAGCAGTATGCACAAAATACAATGTTGAGAGAATTCCCTGCTGGCATAGTGGTTAGCATTCTGGGCTTTCACTGCAGTGGCCTGGGTTCAATACTTGATTGGGGAACCGAGAATCCCACAGCAAAAGAAACAAACCACACAGTGTTAAGTCTTTTATATGGAAGTGACAAAAAGCTGTCACCAGTTTCCAAAAACAGCTATTCGTAAACCCACATTCCTACAGTCTCATTTTTAAGGCAAAATCCAAATGATAATGATAGGTACTGTTTGGTATCGTTTTACAACTGTGCCAATCCAGTAAAATTAACCTTAAAAACAGACAATATAGATTTTGTAACCACTTAACTACTTTAGCCCAGGGAATAATCGTAATAAATATCCCACCCTAGGGTAGAGAGTAAGAAGGGAGGTAGGATTGCAGGGAATATTTGTGCACCAGCCACGGGCCAGGCACTAGGTTAAACAGCTTTACGTGCGTTATTTCATTTAACCCTGCATTGCCATGGTTATCATCCTCATCTTACAGATATCCTTAGGTTTCCATTTTCCACTTCAACTTGCCCAGTTTGCAGTCAAGAAGAGTGTAAATCTGGACAGCTTGCCTAGTCTGTTTCATCCTACGAAGTTGCGACCATTTTTGTACAGAAATGTGCATTTCTGCATCCGCTAAACGGTTGAGATTTTACGGTGTTCATTATTTCCTCATTAGTTTCCTCAGATAGACAGCCAGTGCCGCACTTGTCCTCTTCAGCCTCACTGCTTTCCTTCTAGTCTGGAAGTATACTAGGTGCTGAGAAGGATCAGATGAGTTTTCCATAACAAGCAGAATTAATTCATTCTGGATAACACTACAATAGCCAGGGGACCAAGTCACTTCTTCCAGCTGTAAGTAATCACGGGAGGCTGTATGCAGTTTTTAAAGGCTTTATTGGTAAATACGCTTTAGGAAATAAACATCCATCCTACTGCTTCCGTTATCAGTGGAATGAAGAGCTGTGCCCAGGAACACAGGAGGTGGTGCCTGAAGGGACTGATGCTCTGACCACCTCTTATTCATATATCCAGTCAAAAGCACAAGACTTGTATTCAATCAATTCTTCGGGCTTAAACCACAAGCTGATTTCTTTCTCAGCACTTTTTACTGAATCACTGCCATGAATGATGTTCCTAAGGAGAATAGTTACTAGTTACCACATGTTAAAGTGCAAGAAATTCTGTTTAATGGCTGAAACAAAGGAGAGCCACTAAAGACTTTTTCAGCCCGTTGCCCCTTGAAGCAGCTGATAACCCCAAATTATTTCCTCTTAAAAGCAACTGTAAAACTATAAAGGTACTTAACTCAAAAGCATCCCTTGGTTCAACTTTATTATGTTTCTAAGTTTCAAAACAGTGCTTGTACCCAAGATTGCCATGCCACAAAACATTCCTTCTCATATTTTGAAAAATATGGAATATCTAGACCAAACCCCAAGCTAGATATAAAATATTACTAACAGCCATTTCTGCTGTATTTTGTTACATTAGTTTGCAAAGCCCAACCAAAACATTCACACTTATTGAATCTCCCTTTATTTCATTTGAATCTCATAACTCTGTAAAATTTTTGTAACATTTTGTGTGAGAGAAGCAAAAAGGCTAAAAGTGACACACCCTTGGACACAGTACCACAGGGCAGAGCCAACACCAAAAACATTCCTCGCCCCACTCTCGCGGCACTTTCTCTTGTTACAAAGGACCTAATGGCAACTCCCTTGTGCAGCGTCTTGGGTTAAATTTTAAGTAGCCTAGAGAAGTAACTATTTAAGAAAGCAATCATCCAATGATAATTACCACCTAATTTAAACATTCAAGTTTTTCTAAAATTGTAATATGCCGAAAATATGTTTTAAACCCAAAGTAAGTGGCTTTGAGGAAAAGTGATTAATGCCCCTTAGAACTTACCTGCCAACTTGAATGCAGAAGTCGCCACGAATGGTACCTGGCTTAGAATCTGCTGGGTTGGTCTCCCCAAGCATCACTCGTCCTGTCTTCACTACATTCAGGCCTTCCCAGACCTTGACAGTAGGAAAAAAGAAGTACATCAGTTCTGCCATCAGGACCACTAAAAACATTGACCTCTACCTAATAGCACACACTGATCATCGCAAACACCGTTTTCCAACAACGCAAGATACAATTCTATATATGGACATCAGTCAGATTCTTTGCAGCCAAAGATGGAGCAGCTCTATACAGTCAGCAAAAAACAAGACCTGGAACTGACTGTGGCTCAGACCATGAGCTCCTTATTGCAAAATTCAAGCTTAAATTGAAGAAAGTAGGGAAAACCACTAGGCCATTCAGATACTACCTAAATCAAATCCCTTACGACTATATGGTGGAGATGACAAATAGAATCAAGGGGTTAGATCTGGTAGGGAGAGTTCCTGAAGAGCTATGATCAGAGGTTCGTAACACTGTACAGGAGGCAGTGACCAAAACCATACCAATGAAAAATGCATGAAGGCAAACAACCAGTCTGAGGAAGCCTTACAAATAGCTGAGAAAAGAGAAGCGAAAGATACACCCAACTGCATGCAGAGTTCTAGAGAATAGCAAGGAGAGATAAGACCTTCTTAAATGAACAGGAAAAAATAGAATGGGAAAGACTGGAGATTTCTTCAAGAAAATTGGAGATACCCATTTTTCATGCAAGGAAGAGCATGATAAAGGACAGAAATGGTAAGGACCTAATGGAAGAAGAAATTACGAAGTGGCAAGAATATACAGAAGAACTACACAAAAAAGGTCTTAATGACCCGGATATCCACCATGGTGTGGTCACTCACCTAGAGCCAGACATCCTGAAGTGTGAAGTCTTAGTGGGCCTTAGGAAGCATTATTATGAGCAAAGCTAGTGGAGGTGATGGAATTCCAAACGAGCTATTTAAAATCCTAAAAGATGGGGCTTCCTTGGTGGCTAGTGGTAGAGAATCCATGTGCCAACGCAGAAGACACAGGTTCAGTCCCTGATCTGGGAAGATTCCACATGCCACAGGCAGCTAAGCCTGTATGCCAAAACCACTGGATCGTAGGAGCAGCAACTACTGAGCTCACATGCCACAGCTGCTGAAGCCCAAGCACTCTAGACCCAGGCTCCGCAACAAGAGACGCCACTGCAGTGAGAAGCCTGAGCACCACCACCGGAGTAGCCCCTGCTTGCTGCGACAAGGGAAAAGCCCTCGCAGCCAAAGAAACCCAGCACAGCCGAAAATAAGCTATTATTTTAAAATCCTAAAAGATGATGCTGTTAAAAGTGCTGCACTCTATATGCCAGCAAGTTTGGAAAACTCAGCAATGGCCACAGAACTGGAAAAGGTCAGTTTTCATTCCTATCCCAAAGAAGGGCAATGCCAAAGAACATTCACACCTACTATACAGTTAAGCTCACTTCACATGCTAGCAAGGTAATGCTCAAAATCCTTCAAGTTATGCTTCAACAGTACGTGAACTGAGAACTTTCTATTGTACAAGCTGGATTTAGAAAAGGCAGAGGAACCAGAGATCAAATTGCCAACATTTGCTGGATCATAGAAAAAGCAAGGNGTTAAGCTCACTTCACATGCTAGCAAGGTAATGCTCAAAATCCTTCAAGTTATGCTTCAACAGTACGTGAACTGAGAACTTTCTATTGTACAAGCTGGATTTAGAAAAGGCAGAGGAACCAGAGATCAAATTGCCAACATTTGCTGGATCATAGAAAAAGCAAGGGAATTCCATAAAAACATCTGCTTCATTGACTACACTAAGGCCTTTGACTGTGTGGATCACAACAATGTGTGGAAAATTCTTAAAGAGATGGCACTTTACCTGCCTCCTGAGAAACCTGTATGCGAGTCAAGAAGCAAGAGTTAGAAACAGACATGGAACAACTGACTGGTTCCAAATTGAGAAAGGCACACCACAAAGAGGCCAGATGTTGTCACCCTGCTTATTTAACTTATCATGTGAAATGCCAGGCTGGATGGATCAGAAGCTATAATCAAGATTGCCAGAAGGGGGAAAAAAAAGATTGACAGAGATCACTCAACCTCAGATATGCAGATGATACCACTCTAATGGCAGAAAGTGAAGAGGAAACAGAGTCTCCTGATGAGGGTGAAAGAGTGAAAAAGCTAGATTGAAACAACATTAAAAAAACTTAACATCATGGCATCCAGTCTCATCATTTCATGGCAAAAAGAAGGGGGAAAAGTGGAAGCAGTGACAGATTTTATTTTCTTGGGCTCCAAAATCACTGCGGACAGTGACTGCAGCCATGAAATTAAAAGACACTTGCTCCTTGGAAGGAAAGCTATGACAAACCTAGTTCAGTTCAGTCGTGTGTGATTCTTTAGACAGCCTATTAAAAAGCAAAGACATCACTTTGCCAACAAAGGTCCGTCTAGTCAAAGCTATGTTTTTACAGTAGTCATGTACAGATGTCAGTGTTGGACCATGAAGAAGACTTGAGTGCCGAAGAATTGATGCTTTCAAATTGTGATGCTAGAGAAGGCTCTTGAGAGTCCCTTGGCCAGCAAGGAAATCAAACCAGTCAATCCTAGAGGAAATCAACCCTGAATATTCATTGGAAGGACATGCTGAAGCTCCAATACTTCTGCTCCCTGATGCGAAGAGCCAATTCATTGAAAAAGACCCTGATTCTGGGAAAGACTGAGAGCAGGAGAAGGGGGTGACAGAGGATGAGATGGTTGGATGGCATCCCCGTCTCAGTGGACATTTTGCACAAACTCCGTGAGATAGTGAAGGACAGGGAAGCCTGGTGTGCTACGTTCCATGGGGTTGCAGAGTTGAATCCAACTTCAACTGAACAACAGTAGCACACATCAATCAGACCAATCAGTGACCTGATTATCAACCAACCCCAGAAGTAATAGGGGCTGATATACTCCATAGTCCATCCCAAGTGTATACAGAGAAAAGGTCTGCCCAACTTGACTTCCTAGTTTGACTGAAAAAGATGAACAAGACTGAAGAATTCTTGTGCAGTCACAAACTAAAAAAGTAATGATGAAAGGGTAAAGAAAAGTGATGAGACTAGAACAGGATCAGTGGGAAGGGCATCATAGAAGACTGGTAGAGCAAGACATGGCAAAAACTGACATGAAAGGGGAAAGTGCATTCCAGGGAAAAGCAGAAAGGTCACTGTCAGGGAACAGGAAGTAGGTCTTTCTCAACAATTTTATTGACTCTGTATTATACCCCCTGCTTCTATTCACTTCATTTCCAATTGGAAGTTAATGCCCCATTAAGAAATAGACCACTTCATTTCTAGCATAGGATTAAAAGAACTTTTTGTTATGTCTAATTCTCGCTTCCTTTTTCCTCTCAAGCTCCTAGTTGCTTTGTAAACTAACCACAAGCTGCATTTGTAAAACAAGGAATTTGGGCTATCTGGAGATGATGTCTAAAAAGGGAAATGAAGACATTGAGCAAACCCAGTTACCTATCAGCTTTATTCTTCTACTTGGTTCCACCTCCTCCACCACAAGAAACTTACCATGGCCACAACTGGCCCTGAGTTCATATACTTCACCAGGCCTGGAAAGAATGGGCGGTCTTTCAGGTCAATGTAGTGCTGCTTCAGGAGTTCCTCAGAGGCCTTGGCATTGAAGAGAAGGTACCAATTAGGAATTAAACTCCTCAGACATCCTCCCTACCCCAGTAACTTGGTAGGTTCTCTAAAAGTCTGGTTATGTGTTTAAGTTCACATTCATAAGATGTGTTTTTTTAAAAATCCCATCTAAACCATGAAACTGACAGTTTATTAGCAGAAAGATTCTTCTGATCATGAACACACACTATCATGTCAATGACCTTGTAATACAGATGTTATAATCGTTAAAAGAAGGTGGTTATGGAGTTAAGTGTTGGCTGCAATCAAAGGAACTATTTCAAACTACTCCAAAATCCTCTGGCCCTTTCATAATGCGCTTTTAAACATTTCTGATGTTAACTGAAAGATCTCTTCACTGAGAAGCTTGGTTTAAAATTCAGTTCTTAGACATGTATCCCCTGAGGTCTAGATTTGTGTCCCAAATTTAATGTGGAAAATGAAGTTGTCCTATGCCAAAGGGAGCCTGCAGGGAAAGGGCAGAGGAAGGGAGGCCCCATCTAAAACCTCAGTCATCTCAGAGTTGCAAAACTGAAGCACAAAGGGATTGCAGCCTCCATCCTGTGCCTGAGTGGACCCGCGTGGGCCCAGGACACAGGCCTTCTCCACTCCCTGCTGCCCTCCTGCGGCCCACAGCCCCATCGCAACCTGAGTCACTTTACCTCCGCTTAACCTTCCAAGGGTGCCCGCCCACACCCCGCCCCCGAGGCCTGGGGAAGGGTCAGCGGGCGCCAGGCGCCCTGGAGAGGGAGGGGAAAAGAAGTTCTCGCGGGCCCTAAATCAGCCAGATTTTCCGACTCGGAAAAGGACGCGCGGATTGGCGCTGCGGGGAAGGAAAACCACCCGTGGCCATGCCGCAGCCGGGGGAAAGGGAGCGGGGCGCATCACCTGAAGGAACTTCATGGCCACAAGGCGGAATCCCTTCTGCTCGAAGCGTTTGATGATCTCGCCCACCAGGCCGCGCTGCACGCCGTCGGGCTTGATAGCAATAAAGGTGCGCTCCGCGTGGGCCATGGTCCTGTGGGCGGCAGGTGCCATCAGAAACCGGTGTCCGCGCCCACACAGGCCTCGAGGGGGTCAGACGCCGGCCGGGAGGCCACGTGGCGCCCGCGCCTGCCTGCCCCAGGCCGCAGCCGCCCGCCGCTACGCGACCTTCCAGAAGCCGAGCCCTACCCGCACCCAGCCGCCGCCCCTCGGCCGTCCAGAGCTGCCGCGGAGGACACGCGGCCGAATCCTGGGATAAAGCCAGGCCTGCGGGACCCAGGGGACGCCTGTGGGACCCAGGGGACGCTTGCGGGACGCAGGGGACGCCTGCGGCCCGGAAGCCGCTTGCCGCGGCGCGAGCGGGGAGGTGCCCCAGAGCGAGAAAGGGAGCGGAGCCGCAGCCTTACCGGTAAGGGGGTGAGCGCGGGTGCGGGCAGCGATGACGGCCAGAGCCTAGACCTGAGCCGAGAGCTGAGCAGCCGACTTGGCTGGGAGCCCGCGGAGGAGGGGCCGGCAGTAGCCACACCCCGGACGACCCGCCGCCCAACCCGCGAGGCCGGACGCGTTCGGAAGACTCTGACCAGCCCCGAGATTAAGGAAGAAGCTGGCCGGGGCTTCAGGGGCAGGAAGTGATTTTTTTTGCTACCTGGATGATCCACTAATAGAACTGCGCGCGTCCAGTCCAACTCCTTCCTGTCTTCAGTATCTCCTAGTACTCACATATCTCCAGGTGTTGCTGCTGCTGCTGCTAAGTCGCTTCAGTCGTGTCCTACTCTGTGCGAGTCACCCCCATTCACCGAGTACCCAGAGCTGCTTTCTCCTCCCCGTCTAGCACGAGCCCTTATCCCACGTGTGAAATCGGTTCCCCTTCCCTCCCTTCAAGCAAGTTGAGCCCTGCTTAAAGCCCTCCGCCTCCCAACGCGCCTCAACCTCACTTCTCCCCGCAAGGAGCCTCCGTCAGCATCCTCTTCAAACACCATCTGACCCTCCGCCCTGCTGGATTACTGCCTCTGCCTGGAGGATGGCTGCTGCTGCTGCTGCTAAGTCGCTTCAGTCATGTCCGACTCTGTGCGACCCCACAGACGGCAGCCCACCAGGCTCCTCCGTCCCTGGGATTCCCCGGGCAAGAACACTGGGGTGGGTTGCCATTTCCTTCTCCAGTGTATGAAAGTGAAAAGTGAAAGTGAAGTCGCTCAGTCGTGTCCGACTCTTCACAGCCCCATGGGCTGCAGCCCACCAGGCTCCTCTGTCCATGGGATTTTCCAGGCAAGAGTACTGGAGTGGGGTGCCATTGCCTTCTCCGCTGGAGGATGGCACCCAAGGCTAATTTAACAAAATGCCCTATGCTCTATTCCTTCCTGCGTGTCTCTCCACCAACCTTCCCAGCCCAGTTTAACTGCCCTGATCCTGTTGTGGAGTCCAAGCTCGCTCTGCTCGCCACACGACAGGCCAAGAGAGGAGGTGTTGAGGCAGGAAAAAGAGCTTTATTCAGAAAGCAGCTGACAGAGACGATGGCAGGCTAGTGCTTCAAAATAACCATCTTATGGATGCGAGGTTCTTTTACAGATCAGAGAGAAAGAAGCAATGAGGAACTAAAATAAAAAAAAAACAGACTAGAGAGGGAGAGGCGGTGGGGAAGTAAAGTGAAAGGGTCATCAGTCTTGCAAAGCATCTCCAAGGGAATGGTCAGCCTTTGATGGGGTGTGCTAATCTCTGTTCACAGGTGAGCAGGGACAAACTGTCTCGCCAAGAGCTGAACAAAGGCACTTTCCTGCCAAGCAGAGGGGCAGGGTCCTCTGGGAGGCCATTAAGTATGATCATAAGAATAAAGCAATGAAAATCAAGTCAAAAAACAATTTTGAACACGGAGTCAGAATTGGCTTCTTCCCTGCAACATTCCTTGAAGAAGGAAATGGCAACCCACTCCAGTACTCTTGCCTGGAAAATCCTATGGATGGAGGAGCTTGGTAGGCTGCAGTCCATGGGGTCGTGAAGAGTCAGACAAGAGGCTTAGCAGCAGTAAGCAGCAGCTACAGCAGCTGCAACATTCCCACCCTGAGATGATGGTCTCTTCTGCCCCAGCACTATTACGTGGCCAGGTTATACAGTTCAGTCTGAGACACACCCTTGATAAGATTCTAGATTCTCTCACAGAAATCAGGCCTGTCGTACCTTTGCAGACAATCTCTATCTCCTGTCTGGCAAACCACTAGCTTTGGTGGTGACCAGCTTCCCCGCCCCCTCCACCTCTCCTGCAGTGCTTACAGCCTGAGATGGGCAAACACACTCTCTGCTCAGGGTGGTGAGCTAACCATTGGAACTGTGTGTCACCACCCTAGTAGTCCTGGCACTGCACTGATAACCTGTGCTAGATGACTTGACAGTCCAGGCCTCTACTACACTTTGCTGGCTTTCCAAACTTCTAGTTGCAGAGCATTAAACCACAGTACACTGGCAGTCTTCATTCTGGAGCAGGAATACCCAGTGTTCCCTTGGGCCCCATCTTTAGCCTATGAACATACCCAGTCCATAAAAACTAACCACCCCACATCTTAGGGGTACTTTGCCTCCTGAGACAGACTACCTATGGAATTGTAACCAACCAGGCCCCCATGGGGCCTTCTGGGACAGATCTTCCCCCAGTATCCTGTTTTAGCTCCTCTCTGAAGTACTGAGTTAACAGTACCTGATGCACATTTCCTGAGTAGTTTTACACATGTGAAAGCCCCCACTAAATGGAAGATATTTAACTATTTGATGACCAAGGACACATAGCTCCCAGGTCTCCTAGAGCATAAGGAATATGTTAACTCCAGTGACACCACCCTGTTATCTCACAATCAACCAGTTAGAGAATTGCGCACAAGCCGATCACTATGTGAAAGCCCCCACTAAATGGAAGATATTTAACTATTTGATGACCAAGGACACATAGCCCCCAGGTCTCCTAGAGCCTAAGGAATATGTTAACTCCAGTGACACCACCCTGTTATCTCACAATCAACCAGTTAGAGAATTGCGCACAAGCCGATCACACACCCTACAATCCCACTCCCTCACCTGACCTTTAAAAATACTTTGCTGAAACCTGGGAAATGGGGCGGGGGTGGGGAGGGGTTCAGGGGCATGAGCCACCCATCTCCTTGCATGGCCCTGCAGTCTTTCTCTGCTCCAAACTCCAACATTTAGGTATTGTTTGGCCTAATTGTGCATCAGGCACATGAACACAAGTTCAGTAACAGAATGTGTATCTCTCAGTAAAACTGCTTTCACTTTACTATGGCTTGCTCTTGAATTCTTTCCTGCATGAAGCCAAGGACCTTCACTTGGTGGCCCATCCCAAGACCTAGGACAAGACCATCCTCTTGTACCCCATTTTCCTGCAACGTATTGAGAAAGAAAGTGGTCTTCTTGCAGCCATGCATTCTAGGAAACAAACTCATCCAGAAGGACAATGCAGATAGTGGAGTGCAGTTTATTACACCGGCAGGCCCAAAGCAGTCTCTTCTTAGCCAAGGATCCTGACCAGTTTTTGTGAAAACCTTATATACCCTAAGTGTACATGCCCAAACCCATCTCCCCAAATTTCCTGAAACTAGTCTGAACAAAGGAAAAGAAAGATACAATCAAAGTTAACCTGTGATTCATATGCCTTCATCCTAAGTAGTTAACAGTGGACAATTATCAATAGGCCTGTGGTCATACCCCAATAAGCACAAGAGAATGTATGATTCTATTTGGTTATACAGAAAATTAGGGTATTTTAGGCAAGGGAGAGTCTAGGTGGGAACCCTGGGGCTCTTCCATCCAGGGAGTCTGGTTTTCCAGTTGGTATGTCATTTCCATAGATACTGGGCATATAGCTCAAAGTCCAGAGTCCAGCCCAAGATGGAGTCCTGCTTTCAAGATGGAGCCTATTCTGTTTCCTCCTTCCTTCTCTACTTCCCCACTTTTCCTTTGATATTAAAAAAACCCACTTAGTTCTCAGGGAAGAGCCCTCTTGCCTGCCCACTGGTACCCTTCACAAGCATCCCATATTAATAAATCTACTTCTTACGTTTGTCTCTTGCTGAATTCCTTCTGTGCTGAGATATAAAGAACCTGAGCTTCATTAAGTTCTGAGATGAGGTATGCAGTTTCACAACCCTCCTGTCTCACTACACACATATTCATTCCCCCAAAGTCCTGGTACTCTCTCTTGCCCCCCACCCACCCCACCATTCTTTGCATGAAATAGAAATATATCTAGTCCTCAGCTGCTCCAAAAGAAGGTGGCCCCCAATGGAATAAATCCTTTCACAATGTATATTGTTTGTATACTTATATCAAATCATGTTGTACACTTTAAATATCTTACAATTTTGTCAATTATACCTCAGTAAAACTGATGGGGGGCGGGGGGCGGAATCCAAGCAGGTATGGCACATAGAGGTGATGATAGTCGTAAAGGTCTAATCCTTGAGTCCAGGGACTCAATCCCCTCCATCCAATCCAAGACAGATGTTACCACCCCTATATCCAGCTTCCAGCAAGTCGGGAAGTAGGATTACCTCTTTTGCAAAGTACAGCCTTAAATTTACCATCTTCACTTTTTCACATCTATTTGGCCAGAACTTGGTCCTGTGGTTCTATCTACCTGCAAGCTAATAAAATCGAGCTAATTAATATAACCATAGCTTCCCATAGTTACCATTTCCTCCCTCCTTCCCTCTCTCTTTCTTGTGGTGAGAACACAGATCTACCCAATCTAGCAAATTTGAAATATACAATACAGTATTGTTAATTGCAATCAGTGATCAACATTAGATTTCCAGTTTGAACTTATAAATAAATATATATATTTCCATACAAATACATCTTGTCTCTGTTAAAAACAACCAAGTTAATACCCTAACAAATCAAAACTCTTTACAAAATAATTCCTGCATCTTTTAAGTCATCTCAGAAATCCAGGCCCACTATCCACATAGCTTTTCTGTTTTGGAGTAGTTACAGCTTCTCACACTCGCCCAAACACTGAATCCCTGAGTGCTTCTCAAAAGCAAGAAAGATATTAATATCTTTTATTTCCAGGGAATCTTTGATGTATAGTACAGTTTGGGCAACCGAACAGATCCCTGGCAGATAGCTGTTGACTGGCTCAGTGCCAAGAATGGACGGAACGCAGAGAAAAGAGGGACAGGCAAAAAATGTGTGTGTATGTGTGATCTCTCAGGCCAATATAAATAATTTATATTGTATTTACACTCTATTAGATTAGCCAAGTACCTAAAAAAAGAAAAGAATACAAAGCAATACAACAAAACAAAAGTAACTCAATGACTCTTTCCTTGAGATGAAACATTTTAATCTGATGATAGCATATAACACTGTACATGGAGCACCTGCAGCTCCAAGAGTTTCCCTCCAAATGAAAAGCAAGTTCTCAGAAATAACCGGGTTTGCAATGGCCTGGTCCTTGCCTGCGGGAGGGAGGAGAACCAGCATGGGACGAGCATTGTGGTCTGCTTCCAAGTCACTCGTAGATCCAGCTCTGAGCACAGCTCTTGTAATTCACAAGTTCCTCAGGGTGAAACCACAAGGCAATCTCCTTCTCTGCACTCTCCACGGAATCACTGCCATGGATGATGTTCCTGGATGGGGAAAGAGATGGCCACAACCAGGATTAAACTGCCTAGAAGCTCCCCTCATTCCCACTGCCAGAAAGCCTACAGCCACAAGAGCAGGATAAAAAAACAAAGCTCCATGCACATTATTCCTTGTCAAAAGAAGACAGCTATAATTGCCATCAAAGTAAGAATAAAGAATTCCCTCCACACATCCAGCCCTCTGATGTTCAGCCCATGTGAACACTAATGCGGGAGCCTTCAGGAAGACTCTGGCCAGGTTCTACTCTCCCAGCAGAGGCACAACCATAGTGATGATGATGACCAAAGGCAGAGGGCCTGCAAAGCCAAACTAAGAAAAGCCAAATTAAGACAGAGGGAAACAATAAACTCTGATTATAAATGGATTTGTATACGGCATCATGTCTACCCTCAGCTGCAGAAAACCAAATTCTTACTGTACCTAACTTGGATTTTAGAAAAGAGTAAAATGCAACAACCCCTACCTGCCAACTTGGATGCAGAAGTCCCCACGGATGGTCCCTGGCTTGGAGTCCGCAGGGTTGGTCTCCCCAAGCATCACTCGACCTGTCTTCACAACATTCAGTCCCTCCCAGACCTCCAAGGACAAAAGAAGATATGGTTAAGGGAAAAAATCAATCTCAGCAGAAAATCTGAAAACTATTAATTCAAAAAGAAAATAAAAGGCTCTCATAAAATGGCATTCATTCATCAAACAAGTATTTATGGGCCATCTAAGTGTTCCAGCCCTGGGAATACTGGTCTTCCTGAACTCCTCTTGCTTTTCTACTATCTATTCTTGACACAGCAGCCAGAGTGGACTTTTAAAAACACCAAGTGTAAAAAACTCCTACAGCCTCCCAGCAGTCATGAAGTACAGGGCCAAGACAGCCCCACATAATCTGACCTCTGCCTCAGCCACTGAATAAATCTCACCTAACCTTCCCTTTCACCCACCAGGTTTCATCTATTCCAAATGTCCTCCAGTACTTCAAAAAGTTCCCCACCCCAGGCTCTTTGCACATGCTATTTTCTTGGTTGAGAATGTTCTTCACTGTAAATTTGTGCATAGCCGGCTCCTTCTCATGCAGATCTCAGTTTGAAAATCATGTTTCTTGACCACTCAGTCTAATGTGGTCACTTCCTATTATGTCATCTTATTTCATTTCTGTGCATCACTAATCATTAGCTGATATGTATGATTTTTGGTTTCTTTATTATCTGCCCATCCTCCCTTTTCAGGGTATATAGGCAAGGAAAGCTATGAAAACAGTTACCTATTTTTGTCTCATTCGTGATTATATCCCCAAGTGTCTAAAAAAGAGCCTGGCACAAAGATGACAACCAATATGTACTCAGAGAAGAATTACGACAATAAATAAGACACAATCTCTCTACCCTCCAGGAGATTACAATCAGGCCTATCTCTCCTGATGTCTCCCAGATATGAGTCTTCAGCTCACCAAGCAAATGTATTTTGCCTTTGGTGAGTCAGAAAACTCATACCCTAACTGTCCAATGCCCCAGTCTCAGCATCCTTGCATCAGTGAAGATCTGGCATTAGGAGCAGGAATCACAATATTCACTCTTTCCTCCCAACTGAGCCATTTGTATCAACATCCCAAACATGTACACTCACCATGGCAACCACTGGCCCTGAGTGCATGTATTTCACCAGGCCCGCAAAGAATGGACGGTCCTTCAGGTCAATATAGTGCTCCTTGAGAAGGTCTTCAGAAGCCTAGCTCATAAGATAGAGAAAGAAACTTCATTCCCAAACTATTTAAGAACCAGCAATTTAGTTATTTCCCACTCGCCCATCCTGCTATTTAAAACGTGAGCTCTCAGCTCACTTGTTCTCTTAGAATCTAATTCACTTGACTTACCAAAAGGAGGAAGTGATGAGGACTATAAGGGCTCCAGCTTTGTGCCAATTTCCCCTACTGTCCTTGAATGATCCGCATAAAATTACAGAACACCAGAACTGAGTCCAGCCATGCTATTTTAGACAGGAAAACTAACAATACAATGAATGTCCATTCCCAAACAGGCCGGCCTCAACTAAAACGTTAGAGGGAGGTGGTCTCAGCATTGGTTGAAAAGCAAATTGAACCAGACCGTTTCTCATCACATTTAAAAAATAACAAAGGCCCAGTGCAGTGACCATGCAATTTCCACAGGTATTGCAAACCACCCAAAAAGCGCATGCCATCTAACAATAAGTCATTTTACTAAAGAATGAATCTTTCATGTTGCAAGGCTGGTATCTGGGAACAAATCAGACTAGTTACAGAGAGCAAAGCATCTGCTTAGCAATGCCAACTCGACTCACCTGTGTTTCCTCTTTGCTACCACTTACATGCTCCTTAAGGGTCTAATGAGATCCCTTAGTTTTCCCAGTTCTGTAGTACTGCTTCATACAGAATGCTGCACACTTCAGTGATACACACAAACGTGGGGATTTGCTGCCAAAAAGCACATCCTGAACATGCTATCGTTCAGCCCCATTGATCGTCTCTTGCCAAAGTAAAATTACACAGCCATATCATCACCCTGTTAGTATTCATCCTGACCCATCCCTTCAACCCATATGGGAGACTTGCAGTGATTGTCTCCTGATGACCTTCCCTTACCAACATTCTTTTAATTCTATTAATTGGTGCTGGCTTTTTTTTTGTGTGTTGGGGGGGGGGGGGGGGCCATTGTTTTAGTTTGGTTTGCTTTTCCTGCTGAGCTAGCCAGAACAGGAAAGTTGTTTGTTGGCGGGGTTTTTTTGGAGGGAGGGGTACTGCACGGCTTAAAAGATCTTGGTTTCCAGGGATCAAACCCAGGCCCCAGCAGNAGGGGGGGGCGGGGCCAGGTGGGAGGGAACTCAAGTGTTCCTTCACATCAGATTTAAATAACCCTGTAGGCTCATGGCAGCTATCCCCCCTCCCATTCTTCACCAAGTCCAAGCCCTTGATAGGAAACAGTCTAAAGGACCAAATGTATGCACTTATGGGTCAGAGAGCCCTGCATGAAAATCCTAGCTACGTCACCGACTGGGTAAACACATGTTACGTAAACTCTCCAAGCCCCAGTTAGCTTCCTTATCATTAACAACCATGGGAATAAATACTTCTCTGGGTTGTCATGAAAGCTAGTGAGAAAACACATGTGCCCAACACATGGTAAATATCTGAACAATAATACTTTGATTTCACTTTACCTTCAAAACCTAATTCAGTATACAAATTCTCTGAAAAGCACTGCTAGTCCAATACCTGGTTCTAATCATTCTATCATGCTATCCCCTTTTAACAACCATGGGAATAAATACTTCTCTGGGTTGTCATGAAAGCTAGTGAGAAAACACATGTGCCCAACACATGGTAAATATCTGAACAATAATACTTTGATTTCACTTTACCTTCAAAACCTAATTCAGTATACAAATTCTCTGAAAAGCACTGCTAGTCCAATACCTGGTTCTAATCATTCTATCATGCTATCCCCTAAGCATTAACATCAGTCTGCTCCCTTTTATATTAACACACTTTTTCTAAAACATCACATGGGAGCTATAGTGCAAATCAAACTAAATTTCAAATGCAATAGATGGGGAATTTCCTGGCAGCCCAGTGGCTAGAATTCAGTGCTTTTACTGCCAGGGCCGAGGTTCGTTCCCTGGTCAGGGAACTAGGATCCCACAAGCCACGCAGCGCAGCTAAAAAATAAAATGCACTGGGGAAGCCCAAAGTTGACTCTTTTTCTCTGATTCATTCACTAAAGTTGACTCTTAATATGGAAAGAAAAAAAAGATGATCCCCTAATGTATTTGCTTTGAGAATTTAAGTTATTTCCCAGGTCTGTTTGAAGAAGGGTTCTTGGCCAATCAATCCTTTGGAGTTTTTGAAATATTGCTTTGCAGGTATCTTGCAAGGGTGTCTGCTCTCTGTTTCAGGTGGGCCTCCCCAAGGGCACAGCCACAGCTTTCCCCTATATGCCCAGATAGCGCCTAATACATGCTAGACACTAGGCAGGTGGTAAACAATGATAAAAAGACTTCCTTGCTGGAAAACAATTTGCCTCAAATGGTGGGGGGGGTGGGGGCAAAGGTGAGGGTCGGGGAGTCTCTAAAATGATCTGCTCAGGAAGCTTAAGATCAGCCGCTCAAACAGGCCCAGGGCTTTGAGTCAGAAATCACTGTGCTACAGTAATATGTGGAACTCTGCACTGCCAAGAGAAAAGGGAGGCTACTTCTGAAAGTCCTGAATAACTCGCTTTATTCCAAGACTCAGTGGAGAGGCCACCATTTCAGGACATTATTCACCCTAAATGGAGAAATCTAAAATGATCTGAAGGGAGAAAGAGAGAGGCTGACCTACAGTGTTCCCCTATTTCTATGAAGTAACAGAAACAGCAAGAATGAAGTCCACCTACCCGCATGAATTTCATGGCAACAAGACGGAATCCCTTTTGCTCAAAACGCTTGATTATTTCTCCCATGAGGCCTCGCTGGACTCCATCGGGCTTGATGGCAATGAAGGTGCGCTCGCTGCTGGCCATGGTCCTGGGGATAGGCAGGTGGAGGGATGAAGCAACACTGAATATCCTGCCTACATCATTATCCTTCTCAAGCAGATTATCCCATAAAGCCGCTTTAAATCTGTGACATCAATTCCAGGACTCTCTAGTAAAAACCTAATTCCACCTCAGTCCCCCCATCTATGAATTAATATCCCGGAGTGGAGAAGGGTCGAAAAGCCGGGGTTATAAGTGCTATTTCATTTGATTTAATAAGCTTCTGTTAAGTCATATCAAGAGGATGTGACTGCCAGTTCATCCTCAATCTGGACCCAGGCGATCAGAGGCTCCTCACTCCCTCCCCTGTCCTTGGGATATACACTCTGTATACTGTTCCCATAGCAGGAGCCATTCAAGGATGCAGCTTTGAGAGAGGTAAGGTGTTATTGAGACCATCTGCACAGAACATATGACTGAACCCAGTTAAGGCCTCTATATAATTTAAGATTCTGGTGGGTGGGTGTAATGCAATCAGCCAAGATAAGCCTCATGTGTGTGTTCCCTGTCTTATTACAAGTGCCACATTCCAACCTAGAGTGGTCTGCCTCTTTGGTCTCTCCTTGCCCTCTATGTACAGGGCCAATTTGTGAACTAACAATTGGGGAGCCAGCGAAGAGACTGAAGAAATGGGCCTTGAGAAAGAAGCATCCCTAGAGGAACTCCAAGCTGAACATCTACCTCTATGTGGGGAAGGTGGCCTGTATGTCTGATGATTGTGGACCACTACAGGAGAACAGGGATGCCCCGAAAACTCTGGCTACTTTTAACATGTTTGTTAGAGAAACTACACAGGCAACAAAAAAGAGAAATGAATGACCGCCACAGCGGGCAAGCCACTGGCCACTGATGCACCAGAGGCTGAAGCTTGAGTTAGCTGGAAGAAGAGCTGAAGTCAGAGAAGAACATGCAGGTATCCACTGCTCTACCAGCTCTGGGGCTGGGAGACCAGGTAAAAGAGCAGGCTGATAAGTTGGAGACCTTAGCTTTTATGGAGCAAAGCTAGGAGAGCACAAGCTGCTGCAGATTAACGTCCAAGTGCTGTGACAAAGCCTGATTAGCACACTGAGAGACAGAATCCTTGGGAAAGTGAGAAGCACAAAGGGGAGGATGTTGTGGTGATTGACAGTGAAACACATGAAGCACTCGACCTTGTCCAACCCCTAATACAAAGAAAAATTTTAATCAGTAATTACCCTAGACTTAGGGTAATAGAGAAATACACCCCAAAACTTCTAAGAGAAAACTTGTATTCTTTCTCTGTCTCTTCAAATTGTAAATCTTACCATGTGTTTGAAATGTAAATATCACAGGAGATAATTAAAACATTGCCCACAGATTGAAGAAAAAGGGTGGGGAGGGGTGTGAAAACACAGTCTGCTGTAGGACCGCCCTCCCACAAAATCTAGTCTTCAGCGTCCATCAAAGGCAAGAACAAAAAAAACCCTTTTTGGCCGTGCTGCAAGGCTTGAGTGATCTTAGTTCTTCAACCAGAGATTGGACTCATGCCCCCTGCAGTGGAAGCATGGAGTCCTAACCACTGTACCGCCAGAAAATTCCCAAATTTTTAAAGTCTTCTCTACAAATATTAGTAAAAGGCTTGAGCCATGTGAGTGGATACCTGATTCATGGCTAAAGTTTTGGACAGACAGCTATGGATTTTTTGTGTCTGTCTGTATTTCGTATGTCTATGGATGTATGTTATATATATAGGTGATATATACATTTTTCTATCTCCAGAGAGTATTGTCAAAATCAATTTGTAAAAAAGCTCTCTTTAGTTGGCCTAAAGAAAAATAAGCTTTGATATCAATAGTGTACTTATGAAAGCTGAAACAACTTTCATGTGCTCAAAGGACAAAGTTTTGCTGGACTACTACTGGTCTGTTCCCTACTGGATTGTGAGAGGCTTTTCTTTACCTTTTGAGTGACTTGCCTAGAAAAAGATAGGAATCCGCCTGCCAGTGTAGGGCACACAGGTTCGATCCCTGGTCCACGAGCCTGCGCACCACAACCACTGATCCCACGAGCCACAAGTACTGAGCCCAGGTGCTGCAGCTACAGAGCCTGCATACCCTAGAGCCTATGCTCCAAAGAGAAGTCGCTGCAATGCAAGGCTCCAGCACCACGACTAGAATAGCCTCCGCTCGCTGCAACTAGGGAAAGCCTGCACGCAGAAATGAAGACCTGGTACAGCGAAAAAGAAATTATTATTGTTTAAATGTGCTTCAACTTCAAGGAGATTTATGGAAAACTTTTTACAAGCATAAGTAACTGATAACTAAGATCAATTTGCCTTCATGTGAGAGGGGCAGTAATGGACGTTTCAAGGACTTCCCCATGGCTACCTGCAAAACCCCACATGCTAAAGGGTGATAGCCCAAGACTTGTCCCTGTTTCCTTTTCCCACTTCGATAAAACAGGTCCATTACATCAATGATATGATAATGTTAACATGTGATGACTTGCCCCTGCTGTGGGACCCTCTGCAGGCTTTGTTGGAACATCCATGAGGGAGAAGGTGGGCAGTGCATTCACAGAAAATTCAAGGCGCAGACACCTTGGTAAAGTTTTTGGCAGTCCTTTGGTCAGATAAATTGTCCCAGAAGTTGTCACTGTTAAGGTCCAAGCTTATTCAACCCCTAAGAACGTGAAACAGGTACAAGGCTTTGTAGGAATTTGGGGGTTTTGGAGGACTTTTATTCCCCACCTGTCACAGTGCCTCCATCCCTTATATCACCTGGTAAAGACAAGGCATACGTGGGACTGGGGATTACAGCAGTAGTCTTATTAGAGCAGCAGATTATTTTGCCTTTGAGATGGCAAAAAATACTAGTGAAGCAAATTAAAGCTCTGGGCACTTCCCAAGCTGGGCTACCATTTGAGTTAGATGCACCTATAATTCCGGAAGGTCTGAGTTGGGCACTGTGGCAGAGAAGGACAGTACCCCTAGGATTTTGGTTCCAGCTCTGGAAGAGGGCAGAAACCCAATACACCCCACAAAGCAACAGCTTCTAGCACTGTACACAATGCTCCTCTGGGCAGAGCTTCTCACAAAGGAACAGCACATCATGAAAAGAACTTCCCTTGCTTTGAAGGGGTTGTTAAGAATAAGTTCCATCTACCCACCTCTGCCATGGCTCAAATCCTCACAATGACTAAATGACCTGTCCATTTGTAGCAGATGAGCACCCTACCACCGGTCCACTGTCTCTAGAAATGTGGGCGCTCCTAGGCCCTATCCCTGGAGGAGGAAACGGCAACCCACTTCAGTATTCTTGCCTGGAGAATCCCATGGACAGAGCCACCATCTTGGTTCCCTCCACTGGCCTGAAGGACATTAAAACATACAGACAGACCCTTACTCAGTTCATCCAGCAAGTCTTAAATGACGTGTGCAAAGCCCATCTTAACCGAATACTAAAATAATCTTTAATGAGAAAAGCTGTCCTCTAAAACAGAATAGCCTTGGACATTATTACTGCCCCTGCCGTCTATGGGGTCACACAGAGTCGGACACGACTGAAGTGACTTAGCAGCAGCAAGGGGACTTAGTAAATCAATGGTTCAAATTATGGGGCTCTTGATGGAGAAAACTGTTATTTATTTTGAAAATCATCTTAATCTGTCTTTTCTCTTGCATGTGCCTTTATATTGTTGCTGTGGCATCTGCCTCCACTGCAGTCAGATAGCTGCCATACAAGCCACCTCCATGTGGCAGAACCACTTGCTGACTTCTCAGGGCACACTTCTGACCCCGCAGAAGGAGAGGAGGTGAGATTGTAAGGGCTGGTCACAAGGGATGGCGTATTGGAGGAGGTTTTGACTGTCAGTTGACACTCCAGCTGATCCCAGCAATTGCAAGCTCCTCACCCCCGCCCCTGTCCTTCGGATTTACACTCTGCCTACTGTCCTCATATTAGGGGCTGTTCCAAGGACAGCAGCCTTGAGCGAGTAAGGGGTTGTTGAGACCGTCTGAACTGAACCACGTGACCGTACCTAGTTAAGGCCTCTATATATAATTTTAAAATTCTGGTGGACAAGAGCAGAGACCTACTCATCTTGCAACCACCCAAGACAGGCCTCAAACTCTGTTGCTTGTTACACCTGCCACATACCAATCTGAGTGGCTGGCCTTTCTTTTGTCCTTTCCTTCTGTGTACAGGAGCCAGTTTTCAAACTAACACAGTATTGTGTACCCAATACTGTGGCAGAACTAAGGCAGGAGATTTTCAAAAAGACACTATCTTTCTTAACTATCCAGATGAGGGAAACCACAGTGATAATGTAAAGAGCAGTCTGAAATGTGGTTTGACCTACTGCCAGTCATGGTTTTAGACCTGGAAGGGGATTCTTTCATTACAGTCTCCTTTTACAAATGAGGAAACAGATTCAGAGCACCAGAATGAGGACCAAAATTCAGATCACCCAACCCTATGCAACTTACGCTATGTCACCAGAGAAAGCATATTCTGACTAACCAATAAACGGTGGACTGTGGGAACACTAAAACCATGAGTAATATCTGACATGGGACACCTCGCTGGAAGGGAGCCTAGAGAGAACCGATTCTAGAGTCTTCCTTTTACAGAGAAGATTGGGCTCAGAAACGGATCCTTCTCCACAAGATGAGAAAGGAGTCCTCTTATCTTGAAAGACAATCCCTCTGGCAATTTCTGGCTCTCTCTTCCTGTACTTTAGTTACCTCTCATTACAGCACTGTAACAATATATTTGAATTTTCTGTCGTTCCACTCGCCTGCTGCATCTATACAGGGATGGTTTACTCCTGTGTCTGTCCTGCTACCTAGCCACAGGGCCTAGCACTCAATAAGTGCGAAGAAAATCTCTTAAGTGATAATCACCCTGCACCTCAAAGAAAAAAAGACAAAGCCCCCAAACTGGTGGAGAACTCCTAGCGGAAGCTTAAGATAAGCACTGACTGCCCAGGAGAAAATGGGCCTAAAGCGCCACAAACAATCCCGAAAGACATGCACCGACACGCACAGCTGCCATCATTCTGTCTGTGTAGGTGCACGCTCAGTCGTGTCCCACTCTTTGCAACCCTGTGGATTTTAATCCGCCAGGCTCCCCTGTCCGTGGGATTTTCCAGACAAGAGTACTAGAGTGAGTCATTTATTGCTGCCCAGAAACAAGACACAACCGCTACAGTCGCGGAAAGCAGCCACCGGCAAAGCTAAGTCCACGTGGCGTTGGACGTGAGCTGACAGGTTTGGACCAGTGGTCAGGCGCTTCCCTCCGATCCGATCCCGCGGCCAGCTCTCTAAGCAGAACAAGTCCCACCTCTTCACCTCCTCCTTCCCAGACTCCACTCGTTTCCCTTTCCTCTCAGGAGCCCGAACTCTTCTTACCAACCCTCCTGCTTACCCGGGCTTCAACACCGTCTGCGGCCGCCAGCCCCGGAAACGCGCCCCGGCTCCTCCAGGTTCCCGGCACCCACCCGCGCGGAACGCTTCTGCCTAGATCGGCTGCAGGGGGGCCCGTTTTGCTGAGCACCGCTCGCTTTCGCTTCCTCCTGGCAGCCCGGCGTCGTTCTACGGAGCCCCTGCTAGTCTTGTTTTTCCCTGCTCTTCCGGCAAGCTACCTTCCGCCATTTTAAAAGTTTTATTTTTTTCGTTAAGATTCTTTGATTCACTTTTTTTTCTCGACCAAATTGGCTCCCGAGAGGTGGCGCTCAAGCGAAGTCTGAAGAGCTTCTGACCTAGAAGGAGACCGTAGCCCTGTTTTTACATTTCCTCGTTCTTTCCAGCCTGTCAAGCACATTTACTTATCCAAGTACCGTCTCTGTGCCAGGCGCTGTTTCAGGGTCTGGGGTATGGCAATACGCTTTCTTGAAGCTGGCGATGGGATTGAGAATGGGGCTAAACAATAAGCAAGTGAGCAAATTCGTATGCAATATATTATGTAAATACTGTTTTTGAAAGCAGGATTGAGGGGAAGGTTGAGAAGTAAACTAAAGGCTCAAGGAGGGACTTCCCTGGTGGCACAGTGGATAAGAATCCGCCTGCCAATGCAGGGGACAGTGGTTTGATTCCTGGTTCAGGAAGATTTCCCCATGCCGGGAGCAACTAAGACCGGGTGAGCCACAACTGTTGAGCCCGCCCACTGCAACTACTGAAGGCCATCCACACAGCTAGAGGCCAATGTTCCACAATAAAAGAAGCCACCATAATGAGAAGCCAGGGCACAACTAGAGAGTAGTTCCCCTTGATGCAACTGCAGAAAACCCAGGCAAAGCAACAAAGACCCAGCACAGCCAGAAATTAGTAGCACGGAAGAGGTCAGATTTCTAAAACACATGCATACAAGCACACACATACACAGAACATCCTAGGAGGATCTGGTAGAACATTTAAGTCCGAAAGACACAGAGGAATAAAAGTTTCCCAATAGAAGGCCTTTATTTAAAAACAGAATTCTGAAGATATTTTTATCAAGCCACAGCTTTATAATTTAACTTCATGTAGGATAAAAGAGTTTCCTCATTTTTAGGGCATGCTTTTCTTTAATTTCCAATTAAGTAAATGCTTGTAAGTTTTGTATGTACGTTAACCAGACTGGAGTATTAGATGAAGTTTGACAATTTATTGTGTGTGTGTTTTTTTTAAACCTTTATTTCTCATTCTGAAATCAGTTTGTCAAACTAAAATTGCTAGTGATAATCATGTATTGGAGCCAATGCTCTCAATATATTGAGCCAGGCTTGAGAGCTTGACTCCTCTAGGTTTGACCGCAGAGTTGTTTGAGTCCTGTCTTATGTATCTTGGGTTCTCCCGGTGGCACATAAGTCTACCATGGGTGATCAGACTGCAGAATTGCCGGTTCTGTTGGGGTTTTTATTTTGTATTGGAGTATAGCCGATTAACAATGTTGTTGTGATAGTTTCAGGTGAACAGCAAAGGGACTCAGCCATACATATACATGTATCGATTTTCTCGAAGTCCCCCTACCATCCAGGTTGGCACATAACATCGAGTAGAGTTCCATGTGCTATACAATAGTCCTTGTTGGTTATCTGTGTGTACATAACCTTCAGAAGTCTCTAACTTTCCCGTCCGCCTGGCATCTATAAATTTGTTTTCTAAATCTGTGCATCTCTTTCTGTTTGTAAGCAAGTTCAATTGTATCATTTCTTTTTAGATTCCAAATATAAGGGATGTTATACAATATTTCTCCTCTGTCTGATTTACTTCATTCAGTATGACAATCTCTAGGTACATCTATGTTGCCGCAAATGGCATTATTTCATTTTCTTTAATGGCTGAGTCATATTCCATTGCATATATGTACCACATGTTCTTGGGGCTTCCTGGGTGGCCTGAGTGGTAAAGAACCCGCATACCAGTGCAGGAGATGTAAGAGATACAGGTTCCATCCCTAGGTCAGGAAGATTCCCTGGAGAAGGAAATGGCAACCCACTCCAGTATTCTCACTGGAGAATCTCATGGACAGAGGACCCTACGTGCTACAGTCCATGGGGTCACAAAGAGTCAGACTTGACTGAAACAACTTAGCATGCACTCATGCACAAAATCCATTTTCTATCAACAGACGTTTAGGTTGCTTCCATGTCTCGGCTGCTGTAAGCTGTGTTGCAATGAACATTGGGGTGCATGCATCCTTTCAGATCATCTTTTTCTCCAGATATATGCCCAGGAATGGGATTTACAGGGTCACACAGTAGCTCTATTTTTAGTTTTTTAAGGAACCTCTACACTGTTCTCCATAGTGGCTGTACCAATTTACACCCCCACCAACAGTGTAGGAGGGTTCCCTTCTCTCCACACCCTCTCCAGCATTTGTGGTTTGTGGATTTTTTTGGTAATAGCCATTCTGACTGGTGTGAGGTGATAGCTTGTTGTACTTTTGACTTGCATTTCTCTAATAACTAGTGAGGTTGAACATCTTAGTGACGTTTAACACTTTTTTGAACATCTGTTCGAAATGAACATCTATTGGCCATCTGTATTTCCTCTTTGGAGAGATGTCTATTCAGGTCCTCTGCCCATTTTTCGAGTGGGTTTTTTGGTTTGATGCTGTTAAGCATCATAAGGTGTTTGTAAGTTTTGGAGACTAATCTCTTACCAGTCACATCATTTGCAGATAGTTTCTCCCAATCTATGGGTTGTCCTTTCATTTTGTTTCCTTTGCTGTGCAAGAGTTTTTGGATTTAAGTAGATTCCACTTGTTTATTTTTCTTTTTATTTCCATTATTCTGGGAGATGGATTGAAAAAGATGTTTCTGTGATTTATGTAGAGAGTGTTCTGCCTGTTTTTCTCTAGGAGTTTTATAGTTTCTGGTCTCACATATAGAGCTTTAATCCATTTTGAGTTTGTTTTTGTGTATGGAGTTAAAGAATGATCTGATTTCATTTTTTTTATGTGTGGCTTCCAGTTTTCCCAGCACTATTTGTTGAAGAGATTGTCTTTCCAACATTGTGCAGTCTTGCCTCCTTTGTCATAGATTAGTTGACCATAGGTGCATGGGCTTATTTATGGGTTTTCTATCCTATTCTATGGATCTATATTTCTATTTTTGTGTCAGTACCATACTGTTTTGATGACTGTAGTATAGATATGACTGTAGTATAGCTTTGTGGTATAGTCTGAAATCAGGGAGCCTGATTCTCCAGCTCCATTTTTCTTTTTCAAGATTGCTTTGGCAATTTGGGGTCTTTCCTGTCTCCATAAAAATTTTCAGATTTTGTTTTTTTTGGTTCCAGTTATGTGAAAAATATCATTGGTAATCTGATAGGGATTGCATTGAATTTCTAACACAAATTCAGGGTAGTATCTGCCTGCAATGCAAGAGACCCGGATTCAGTCCCTGGATCTGGAAGATCCCCAGGAGAAGAGAAGGGCCACCCACTCCAGTATTCTTGCCTGGAGAATTCCATGGACAGAGGAGGCTGGCAGGCTACAGTCCATGGGGTTGCAAAGAGCCAGACATGACCGAGTGACTAATACTTTCACTTTCACTTTAGNTCCCTGGATCTGGAAGATCCCCAGGAGAAGAGAAGGGCCACCCACTCCAGTATTCTTGCCTGGAGAATTCCATGGACAGAGGAGGCTGGCAGGCTACAGTCCATGGGGTTGCAAAGAGCCAGACATGACCGAGTGACTAATACTTTCACTTTCACTTTAGATAGTATAGTCATTTTGACAATATTGATTCTTCCAGTCCACAAATATGGTATATCTTTGCATCAGTTTATGTCTTCTTTGATTTCTTTCATCAACAGCTTATAGTTTTTCGAGTACAGATCTTTTGTCATTTGAGTTGGCTTATTCCTAGATATTTTATTTTATTTTAGTTTTTGATGTGAAGGTAAATTGAATTGCTTCTTAAATTTCTCTTTGTGGACTTTCATTTTTAATGTATAGAAATGCAACAAATTTTTGTGTATTAATTTTGTATCACAGAATGACCATCTCTTATTTTTGTCCCCAATTGAGCATATAATTAATTAATAAGTGGCTTTCCCTATAGGTACAGCTGCATGAGATGAGGCCTTGCATTTACCACTGCAACAAGTTTCTCAGTCACCTGAGAAAATCGTTGTGGGCCAGGAGGAAAGAGTCCCTTCCTCAGAGCTCAGAAGCTCTCATGAAGTTTCAGGTTTGTTTGTTTGTTTTCAGTAACTCTATCAAGGTACCCAGTTCAGGGAAAAATTACAAGCCAGTCTTTCCCATAGTAAGTCAGTCCCGCCTTACTCAGTATTTAACTGAGCAAAATCTTTCCAGTCCTTAAGCTGAGGATAACCACTCAGTATCTAATTGAGTTTTCCTAGTGTCTTTTACATTGAGGATAACCCACTCAATGGTTTGCTGTTCAGAGTTGTTAAGTCGTGTCTTGACTGTTTGTGACCCTATGGACCGCAGCACACCAGTCCTCCCTGTCTCTCACCATCTCCCAGAGTTCGCCCACGTTCATGTCCATTGAATCCAGCCATCTCATCCTCTGCCACCTTCTTCTTCTTTGCCTTCAGTCTTTCCCAGCATCAGGGTCTTTTCCAGCGAGTCGGCTGTTCTCATCAGATGGCCAAAGTATTGGAGTTTCAGTTTCAGCATCAGTCCTTCCATTGAGTATTCAGGGGAGATTTCCCCTAGGAGTGACTGGTTTGATCTTCTTGCTGTCCTAGGGACTCTCAAGAGTCTTCTCTAGTCTTTACTCGAGGCATAAACTGAGCAAAATCTTCCCAACCTTTCAACTGAGGATAACCCAGGTACTTCTTGAAATTAAGTTTCAAGAATAGCCTATTCCCCTATCAAATAAAATTTAGTATTATCATCCAATGACAGGAGATCCTAGAACCAGGAAAGACTCACCCAGATTCATCTGGACTCCCTGCGGAGGCAGATGAGCACAAGAGGTCTCTGCTGGTACCAAGGTTCCACATACTTGTAGAATTCAGGCAAAGAAGAGGAATCTGCTCTGGTCTCTTTGTGGTCACCATAACTGTAAACAACCAAATAGAGAAAAAATCCACAACCTAAAGTTGAAAGCTACATTTTATTTGGTGGGGATTTGTAGGACTCTAAGCCCAGGAGGCAGCATCTCAAGTAACCCTAAGAGAATTGCTCCAAAGACGTACGGAGAGGGTCAGGTTCTATAGAAGTTTTGCAACAAAGGGCACGTAGTCTGAACATCAAACATCAAAAAACATCAAAAGATTTGTAAATTGACCATATGTCCCTAGTTAAGGCATTTAGCTCTTTTCTATCTGTGGGACGATACAAGAGTCTGGGTTCACTGAAATCATTACTTTGCTATGCACTTCAACTATCTGGGGCCAGTATCTTGCGTTTTCACGTACCGAGTTTTCTCAGGGCTCACCAGCTCACAGCTGAGGGCTGCAACTGCTGATGACTATGACATCCTTGTTTACTGATATGGCAGGTAGAGTTTCTCAAAACTCTACCTAAACCTCCACCTAAACCTCCACCTAAACCTCCCACCTTAAATGAAAATTCACTCCAAATGGATCATAGATTTGTAAGTGTAAAAATATGTGAACAAAAAAAAAGTGGGGGGGAGGCGGGGAATGTTGCCTGCCATTTCAGTAAACAAAGACTGTTGGGTGTCATCAAACCATTAACCATTGTAACCTCTTTAGTGGTGCACCATGAAGGGAAATCAAGAGAAAAACAGGATATTGGCCCTAGATAGTTAAGATGTATATCAAAGGAATACTTTTAGTGAAACTGCTTTTTTTTCCTCAATGCATCTCTTTTTTGTGATTATGAGTAATTTTTTAAAAATGTTGATTTATTTTAATTAATAAGGACTGTTAATTTTGCTGTACAGCAAAGTGATTCAGTTATACATGTATATATATTCTTTTTCATCCTCTTTTCCATTATGTTTTATCATAGGATATTGAATACAGTCATCTGTGCTATACAGTAGGACCTTGTTAGTTATCCATCCTATAAATAATAATTTGCATCTTCTAATCCCAAACTCCTAGTCCTTCCCTCCTCCAACCTCCTCCCCCTTGGGAACCATTAGCCTGGTTTCTAAAATTGATTAGCAGTAATCTTTTGATGCTTTTGAACTATGGTGTTAGAGAAGACTCTTGAGAGTCCCTTTGACTTCAGGGAGTTCCAACCAGTCCATCCTAAAGGAAATCAGTCCTGAATATTCTTTGGAAGGACTGATGTTGAAGTTGAAACTCCAATACTTTGGCTACCTGATGCGAAGAACTGACTCATCTGAAAAGACCCTGATGCTTGGAAAGATAGAAGGTGGGAGGAGAAGGGGATGACAGAGGATGAGATGGTTGGATGGCATCACCAACTCAATGGACAAGTGTTTGAGTAAGCTCTGGGAATTGGTGATGGACAGGGAGGCTGGGTGTGCTACAGTTCATGGGGTTGCAAAGAGTCAGACACAATTGAGCAACTGAACTGAATCTTTTGATGTTCTACTAACTTTTTTTTTTTTTAGCAAAAACTATATATTCTGACCTTTCCCTTGCCTCTTTGGATCAGTTCCTCAGAGTTATCTGAGAGACTGTTTCCCAGCCTCAGTAAGGTCATTAAATAAACCTTAATTCACAACTTTTAGGCCGTGTGTTAATCTTTTCACTATAAAAAGCTTAGAAAAACAACATGGTAAAACATCTTTAGGACCAATGGCCAGGCAGAGTTTTCAGAACTGCCACCAAAAGCACCATCCATATAAGGAAAACACTGATAACTTGGATCTTACTGTTGCAGGTATGGGAACCCCTTCCTGTGCCCAAGAGTGGGCCTTTGTCTAACATTCAGAAATGAATTGTCCAAGGAAACACATATGCTAACAAAGCAAGAGACTATTGGGAAGGTTTGCCTAGGTGGAGAGCAGCAGGGTAAGGGAAGCCAAGAGAACTGCTCTGCCGCGTGGCTCACAGTCGCAGTTTTATGGTGATGGGATTCGTTTCTAGGCTGTCTCTGGTCAGTTGTTTTGACTCAGGGTCCTTCCTAATAGAACACGAGAAGGATTCTGGGAGGACATATGGACTGGTTTCTCCTGTCTCTTTTTGACCTTTCCTGAATTCTTCCATTTGGTGGTGACTTGTTAGTTCTGTGTTCCTTACCAGGATCTTCCTGTTGTAAAATTACTCATGCAAATGGCTACTGTGGTGCCTGGCCAGGGTGGGCAGTTTCAGTCACTGTTTGCCCTAACATTATAAAAATTAAAATCTTTGGCTCTTCAAAAGGCCCTGAGGAGAGGGTAAAAAAACAAGCTAGAGGGTTGTGCTGTGTTTAGTTGCTCAGTCATGTGTGACTTTTTGTGACCCCATGGACTGCAGCCCGCCAGGCTCCTCTGTGCATGAGGATTCTCCAGGCAAGAATACTGGAGTGGGTTGCCATGCCCTCCTCTAAGGGATCTTCCCAACCAGGGACTGAACCCAGGTCTCCCACATTGCAGGTAGATTCTTTACCAACTGAGATACCAGGGAAACCCAAGAATACTGGAGTGGGTAGCCTATCCCTTCTCCAGGGGATCTTCCTGACCCAGGAATCAAACTGGGGTCTCCTGCATTGCAGGTGGATTCTTTACCAGCTGAGCTACCAGGGAAGATAGAGGGTGTGAAAAAATATTTGCAAGCCACATATCCAACACAGCCCTTATATCTAGATTATACAGAGAATTCTCACAACTAAACTGTTAAATAAAAGATCAATTAGAGAATGAGCAAAAACAAGAAACAGACATTTCACTGAAAGGATATACAGACAGCAAATAAGCAAATGAAAAGATGTTCATCATTAGCCATTAGGAAAATGTAAAAATCACAATAAGGACTTCCTGGTAGCCCAGTGATTAAGAATCTTCCTGCCAATACAGGGGACACAGATTCCATCCGTGTGGTCTGGGAAGATTCCACATGCCATGGGGCAACTGAGCCCATGGACCACAACTACTGAACCCTGCATACCTAGCTCCACGACAAGAGAAGCCACCTCTGTGAGAAGCCCATGCTCTCCACAACTAGAAAAGTACTCAACAAGGAAGACCCAGTGCAGCCAAAGACAAACAAATAAATAAAATTAGTTAAAAATTACAATGAGAGATCACTATACACCTATGATGATGGCTAAAATTTTTGAAAAATAGTGAAAATACCAAATACTCTCAAAGAGGTAGAGGCACTGTATCTACTCATATACATTGCTGGCAGGAGTGTAAAACGGTACAGCTACTCTGGAAAAATTTGGCAGTTTCTTATAAATCTAAGCATATGCTTACTGTGTGATCCAGCAATCGCACTCGGGTGTTTATCCTAGAGAAAATGATTTATGTTCTGTTCACACAAAAACCTGTACACAAATTATAGTGTAAGCAGATAAGGTAGGGGCTCCCCAGAGAAAGAGACCTAGCGTTGGTGTTTTTGACTTTAGGAGAAGCCATTTACTTTGTGATCAAAGTCTGGCCACAAGGCTTGCCCTTGAAGAGGGCTCAGTAATTATGGATTCTGAAGGAACTAAAGAATGCAGGAACAAAGAGAAAGCAATCAAGAAGCAATAGTTTATTAATAAAAGAATCCTAGATCCTGAAGGGACATGCATAACAATCTAATGCATATCTTTTGAGTTCAGCAGGAACTAAGGCCCCCACCCTTGTGGAGGATGGCTATAGGCTGAGATCCCAGACTGGTCAGAACCTAAGGAATAATAATATTGACATATTCTGAACCTCATGACTTCAATTAACAAAAGCTTGAACTCTGTCAACCTTTGTCCCAAATCTAAGCTAAATTCTCTGTTCAAGCCCCTTCATGAAGATACATGTACCCTTAGCTTAAAGCTTTCCCAATTTTGCTGTTGGGAGACACTGGGGAAATATCCTTGGTGTTCTTACTAGCTGTAAGTGATAAATTCTTCCTTCTCCCACACTTTGGCTTGGATGTATCTTTTTGCTTGACACCCACAAAGAAGTGAATCCAGTTTTTGAGTAACAATAGAAGCTTTTTTTATAATAGCCTCAAATTGGAATCAATCCAAATGTCCATGATTCAATTTGCTGTACATCTAAAACTAACACAACACTGTGAATCAATTACACGTCAATAAAAATTAAGAAACAAGCAACAACAACCCCCCACCCCAAGTATGGAACACTATGTGAACGTGGAGTCACTCAGTCGTGTCCAACTCTTTGCGATCCCGTGGACTGTAGCTTACCAGGCTCCTCCATCCATCGGATTTTCCAGGCAAGAGTACTGGAGTGGGGTGCCATCTCCTTCTCCAATGGAACACTCAGTTCAGTTCAGTTCAGTTCAGTTCAGTTGTTCAGTCGTGTCCAACTCTTTGCAATCCCATGAATCGCAGCATGCCAGGCCTCCCTCACCAACTCACCGGAGTTCATCACCAACTCCCGGAGTTCACTCAAACTCATGTCCATCGAGTTGGTGATGCCATCCAGCCATCTCATCCTCTGTCATCCCCTTCTCCTCCTACCCCCAATCCCTCCCAGCATCACTCAACAATAAAAAAAGAAACCACTGATACATGCCATAACTTGGGCAGATCTCAAGAGATCTGATTAAAAAAAGCAAGTCACAAAAAAAAATTACTTTCTATATTATTGCATTTATATAAGATTCTTGCTGTTTTTAAATTTTATTTTTTTGGCAATATCACATGGCATGCAGGATTTTAGTCCCCCAAGCAGGGATCAAATCCATGTTTCCTGCATTGGAAGCATTGGTCTTAACCACTGGACTGCCAGGGAAGTCTCTCTTGTTTTTGTTTTTTAATATTCTTTTTAATTTTTATTTAGTTATTTTTGGCTATGCTGGGTCTTTGTTGCTTTACACAGGCTTTCTGTAGTTGCAGTGAGCAGGGACTACTCTTCATGCCTGTACGTGGGCTTCTCATTGCAGGGGCTTCTCTTGTGGAGCCCAGGTTGTAGGCACACGGGCTTCAGTAGTTGCCACACACAGGCTCAGTAGTTGAGGTACATGGGCTTAGTTGCTCCTTGGCTTGTGAAATCTTGCCAGACCAGTGATTGAACCCATGTCCCTTGCACTGGCAGGTGAATTCTTATGTACTGCACAACATTCTTGAAATAATAAAATTATAAAGAATAGATTAGTGGTTGCCAGGAATTAGTGACTACAGAAAGGGCAGGGTACATTCTAAAAGGGTAGCAGAAGGGAATCATGTGGTAATGGAATTGTTCTGTATATTGATTGTGGAGTGGAGACAGTTACATGAATCTACACATGTAATAAAGTTGCACAGAAGTATATACATACCAAAAAATTAGTATATATAAAATGAGATTTGAATAAATTCTATAGATTATACCTATGTCAATTTCAATATTATAGTATAGTTATATAAGATGTTGCCATTAGAGGCACTGGATGAAGAATACATGGGCTTCTTCATACTTATTTTTTTTCGCAACTTCCCATGAGTCTAAAGTTTCAAAATTTTAAAAATTTCTAAACAGAATCAGAAAAACTGATTGAGGGCTTCCCTGGTGGTCCAGTGGTTAAGAACCCACCTTGTAATGCAAGGGACACTGGTTCGATCCCTGGTTTGGGAGTATCTCACATGCAGCAGAGCAACTAAGCCCGTGTGCCACAACTACTGAAGCTCACACACCTCAACAAAGAGTAGCCCCCACTCACCGCAACTAGAGAAAAGTCTGTGTGCAGCAATAAAGACCCACTGCAGCCAAAAAATAAAGCATAAATAAATAAATAAATCTTTTAAGAAAACAAAAACTAATTGAGACTCTAGTAGTAGTCTAAGTGGGAGATGATAGTGGTTTGCAATAGGTGGTGATGAAAGAAAAGTAGTTAGTTACAGGGTATATGTTTAAGGTTGAACCTGAAATAGGAAGGAAGGGGGCAAGGCACAACCCCTAAAGAATGACATAGCTATTGACAATACAACATAAACTGGTTTGAACCAACTAGGCCCAAGATGGAGGAAGACTCAATTCCAGTAGACCTTGAGCCTTATTATACGCTCATTGAAATGCATTTGTGTGCTAACGGACTCACCCGAAGGCACCATGACAGTTGAAGGCCAACTATCAAAGACCAAAAGTGAGCAGTGGCTCAATTCCTAGACATCCTGCCTCTTCCCCAAAATAGTTGGAATAATCCTCCTAACTGGCCCATTAAAAACTTGGTAACTACCCTATATTTCCAGGCTGTGCCCATCTTTTGAAATAGACTGCATTTTGTCTATTAAATGTGTTTCTCCCAGGGCATCTCACCTTCTGAGGGGGCCAACACTCTGTCTGTGGAGTGTGCATCTCCCTAAATAAACCTGCCTTCTCACCTGATTCTCAAGGCTGGGGGTCCTTGCCTGTGTGCTTATATCTCTCACAAGCATCCTATATTAATAAATCTACTTATTGCTTATCACTTTGCCTCTCACTGAATTCCTTCTGTGTTAAGACACAAAGAATCGGAGCTTCAGTAAGTCCTGACACCAGGTGAGTGATTTTAATTAAAAGACAGTGGGTTCAAGGGACTTCCTTGTGGATCAGTGGTTAAGAATTCATGTTTCCACTGCAGAGAGCACAGATTCGATCCCTGGTCAGGGAACTAAGATTCTGCACGATGTATGCCGCAGCCAAAAAATAGAAAAAGACAGTGAGTCCAAGTCTGAATCTGAGTTCAAGCCCCAATCTGAGTTTTGGCTGAGTTCAAGTCCCATATGAATTGGGTGGTTTCAAGCCTATACCTAAATCTTGCTGATGGATAGGATGTGGGGCATGAGAGAAGAAAGAGTTGTTGACTGACTGCTAATTTTCTTTTTTTGTAGAAAGCGAAAGTTGCTTAGTAGGGTCCCACTCTTTGCAACACCAAGGACTATACAGTCCACGGAATTCTCCAGGCAAGAATACTGGAGTGGGTAGCCTTTCCCTTCTCCAGCAGATCTTCGCAACCCAGGAATTGAACCGGGGTCTCCTGCATTGCAGGCGGATTCTTTAACAACTGAGCCATCATTACCAGCTCAATAGAATTCTATATAAAGCACCTTTTTAATGTTTGGAGTCCACTCTACTAATATTTCTAAAATATCTGTACAAATTAATCACTGGGAATTTGTTAAAATGCAAATTCTGACTCAGTAAATTCTGGGATGGATTCTGAGAATCTGAGGATTCCAATGCTATTGATTGGTAGACTGCAAGACCGTGTCTTAGAGTTAAGTTCTTTTAACTTGATGATTTAAACTTTATTGGGTGGGGAGGGTCTTGCCCAGGCAAATACTGGAGAAAGGAGATGGGCAATAGAAAACAGGATGGTCTCATCTCTTCCTCAAAGCCATTCTAGTTACATTATTTCACCTTAATTTTCCTTTCCAAACCTCACACAAAACCCTCCATGCTTCCATACATGTTTCTGCAAACCAAATCAGAAAAAAAAAATACGAATTTAAAGATAAAAGTAATCTTAACTGGCAAATGCACCAATACTCTCTCCAGAAACCCTATTTACGGGTTTCAGTGTCTGCTTGAAACCTCCAAGAATGGGAATTCACTATCTCGGACATTAGATCACTGGCTTTTCACCCACTCCTTGATAAAATAAAATCTGTCAATCAAATATATTCATCTCCCCAAATAATAATAGCAGTAATGTTTAATGAATTGTACTAACGATATCAACTACTGTGAAGAGAGAAGAGGGGTCACTAGACTGCTTTGATAAAGATTTTATAGAAGAAGTAGGATTTGTGTACACAAAAAGAAGATGGTAACTAGATAAGTTTGTAGGTACTATGAGATTAAGAAAGCAGCAAAGAGTAAAGGTATAAGAGAAAAGCAGAAAATGTTTGAGAAACTGATTAGACATTCTTAATAAAGTGCTACAGAACAGTCGGGGATAGAACCACCAAGATTAGAGACAAATTTTAAATGCTAGGTTAAGTTAGGACCTTCAGCTATAATTAATGGAAACCCACTGAAGCTTGGGGATAGGATAGTAAGATGAGAAATATCTTAATAGTCTATAACAAAACAAACAAACAAAAAAAACTATCAAGGCTGATAGGGATAGAATAGGATAGTTATGCAGGTAGTTGTAGAAGTTCCAGTAGAAGATTATAGATAGAGAGGGAAACCTAGGAAAATTTGGGAGACCACTGTAAGTTAATGATCGATCAAGAAAGCTATGGGAATTTTGTGGAATGAAGCAGGCTTACTTAACTATAAAGCACAAGATATACCTCAGGTCATTAAGTGAAAGAAAAATATTACCACCCTTCTGCTGATTTGAATAGGTGCTGTGACAGTCCTGGTTTGAGCCCGTAGGGTCAGACACTCTCCTGTCAGATACAAAAGGAGGAGCTACTGATGTAAGCCTGACATCTACTCAAAAGAATGAGGAAGAAGGTGTTATTTCCCCCTTCCTCACTTTCCTTTGATTATAAAAATGTAGCCCACTTAATTGTCGGGGGCGACAACATCTACTCCAATCCGGTGCCTCGCCCATGACAAGGATCTGGGTGAAGGTTCCCCGCCCATGACAAGGATCTGGGTGAAGCCCATGACAAGGATCTGGGTGAAGCCCATGACAAGGATCTGGGTGAAGGTTCACAATCCCAAGGAGGAATGAGAACCAGGGGAATTTCCGGAAATACCCCGACTATACCCTCTGCGTGCCAGCTTTCAGTTTGTGTACTTTTCTGTTTCGTTTTACTGTCCTTTCTGGGAATGAGTGTACAGCCTGTGGCCTCCAAAGACCCAATGTATGGTATTTTCCAAGCAATGTTCACCCATGTAATCACAAAACACATCCTTGGAGAGACAAGAAACATCATATACCTCGTAGGAAGCCCCGACCCTAGATTTGCACTTTTTAAAGGACTTCAGCTGCAAATTATATTCAGTAGTAAGAGTAAATTTCAGTGCCAGACTGCTATTCCTCATCCCCTGCCCATGGTGTACCTGGGAGTACATTAGTTTTAAAAGAATAACAATGATTTCTTAGGTTAATAATTCAACTAGGTTAGAAGTTCAGAATTAATAGGAGTAGGAGATTGTATGAAAACTGTAAATAAGATTGACCGCCACATGACCTACTTCGAAGGAGCCACAGTGTTTGTATGTGAGTGAGGTAATAGGCCTGCTAGACAATAGATGAAGCTATAAGCACCAATCATAATAGGGAGACTGAGGTTTAAAGAATCGCATGAATAATTTTGGCAACATAATGTTTCTACCGTTATTGAATTGTGGAAAACTTGGTAACAGCAAGCGAGGCACCTGTGGGCCTTAAGGAGTTACAACAATTCTTGTCAGGCCTCAAAAGGCAAGAAGATGATGTATGGTGATTTTTCATGGAAAACATCCCCTGTGAAAACATACTGACCTTTTTGACGGTGATTTTTCATGGAAACCTCCCCTGTGAGAACGTACTGACCATTTTGACCACACTGTTATGTACTAATCCCTCATTTATAATGATTATTGTTCCATGACCTTGATGAAGCTATAAGCACCAATCATAATAAGGAGACTGAGGTTTGAAGAATCGCATGAATAATTTTGGCAACATAATGTTTCTACCGTTATTGAATTGTGGAAAACTTGGTAACAGCAAGCGAGGCACCTGTGGGCCTTAAGGAGTTACAACAATTCTTGTCAGGCCTCAAAAGGCAAGAAGATGATGTATGGTGATTTTTCATGGAAAACATCCCCTGTGAAAACATACTGACCTTTTTAACGGTGATTTTTCATGGAAACCTCCCCTGTGAGAACGTACTGACCATTTTGACCACACTGTTATGTACTAATCCCTCATTTGTAATGATTATTGTTCCATGACCTAATACACAAACCTAACCTATATAATCTGATACCTTGCAAAAATAAAATTGGCATTCTTTCCTGAGCCTGCATCCAAGGCCTGAGTCTGAGTGTCCATTTCTTTCTTCACTTCTCTCTCCACTTTTTTCTCCACCTCTTTCTCCACTACGCCGACGTTGCCCATCCCGAGGGTATCCCTGGATCCTGCGGAGGCTGGACCCCCGTAATGGTGGAAATAACTTCTGAAAAGCAGAATAAGGTAAAAAGAATGAGAAGAACTGAGGGTAGTCTCAGAGACCTCTGGGACCAGAGCAAAGGGGCCAACATTCCAATTACAGGGGTCCCAGAAGAAGGAGAGGAAAAGAAAGGGTATGAGAAAATTTTTGAAGAGATTATAGTTGAAAATTTCCCCAACATGGGAAAGGAAATAGTCGATCAAGTCCAAGAGGCACAAACAGTCCCATACGGGATAAACCCAAGGAGAAACACGCCAAGACACATACTAATCACGATAACAAAGACTAAACACAAACAAGGAATATTAAAAGCAGCAAGGGAGAAGCCACAAGTCACATACAAGGGAAACTCCATAGGCTTAACAGCTGCTCTTTCAGCAGAAACTCTGCAGGCCAGAAGGGAAGGGCAGGATATATGTAAAGTACTGAGAGGGGAAAATCTACAACCAAGATTACTGTACCCGGCAAGGATCTCATTCAAAATGATGGAGAAATAAAAAGCTTTTCAGACAAGCAAACGTTAAGAGAATTCAGTCCCACCAAACCAGCTTTACAACAAATGTTAAATGGACTTATATAGTCAAGAAATACAAGAGAAGAAAAAAGATCTACAAAATCAACCCCAACCAATTAAGAAAATGGCAATAGGAGCATACATATCAATAATTGCTTCAAGTGTAAATGGATTAAATGCTGAAACCAAAAGACACGGCCTGGCTGAATGGATACAGAAACAAGACCCATACATATGCTGTCTGCAAGAAGCCCACTTCAGACCTAAAGACACATATAGACTGAAAGTGAGAGGATGGAAAAATAATACATCCCGTGCACATGGGAAGCAAAGGAAAGCTGGAGTAGCAATCGTCATATCAGACAAAATAGATCTTAAGGAAGATTACAAGAGATAAAAAAGGACACTACATAACGATCAAGGGATCGATCCAAGAGGAAGACGTAACAGTTGTAAACATCTCTGCACCCAACGTGGCAGCCCCTCAGTACCTAAGACAGACACGGACAGACACGGACAGACACGGACAGACACAAAAGGGGAAGTCAACAGTAACACAGTACTAGCAGGAGACTTTAACACCCCGCTCACACCGATGCGCAGATCATCAAAACAGAAAATTAATGAGGAAACACAAGTCTTAGATGATACGTTAGATGAGATGACTCATTGATAGCTTCAAGACATTCCATCCAAATGCAGAAGAATACACCTTCTTCTCAAGAGCACATGGAACGTTCTCCAGGATAGACCACATCTTGGGTCACAAATCAAACCTCAGTAAATTTAAGAAAATTAAAATCATATCAGGCATCTTCTCCGACCACAATGCCATGAGACTAGATGTCGATTACAAGGAAAAAAACTAAGAAACACAAACACATGGAGATTAAACAACATGTTTCTAAATAACCAACAGGATACTGAAGAATCAAAAGGGAAATAAAAACATGTCTAGAAACAAATGACCAGGAAAACATGACGACTCAACCTACGGGATGCAGCAAAAGCAGTCCTAAGAGGGAAGTCTGTAGCAGTACAGTCCTACCTCAAGAAGCAAGAAAAACATCCAGTGGACTGACTTCACACTGAACACAGTGGGAAAAAGAAGAACAAAAACCCCAAAATTAGTAGAAGGAAGGAAATCATAAAGATCCAAGCAGAAAGAAAAGAAAAAGAAATGTCGATCCAAGAGGAAGACGTAACAGTTGTAAACATCTCTGCACCCAACGTGGCAGCCCCTCAGTACCTAAGACAGACACGGACAGACACGGACAGACACGGACAGACACAAAAGGGGAAGTCAACAGTAACACAGTACTAGCAGGAGACTTTAACACCCCGCTCACACCGATGCGCAGATCATCAAAACAGAAAATTAATGAGGAAACACAAGTCTTAGATGATACGTTAGATGAGATGACTCATTGATAGCTTCAAGACATTCCATCCAAATGCAGAAGAATACACCTTCTTCTCAAGAGCACATGGAACGTTCTCCAGGATAGACCACATCTTGGGTCACAAATCAAACCTCAGTAAATTTAAGAAAATTAAAATCATATCAGGCATCTTCTCCGACCACAATGCCATGAGACTAGATGTCGATTACAAGGAAAAAAACTAAGAAACACAAACACATGGAGATTAAACAACATGTTTCTAAATAACCAACAGGATACTGAAGAATCAAAAGGGAAATAAAAACATGTCTAGAAACAAATGACCAGGAAAACATGACGACTCAACCTACGGGATGCAGCAAAAGCAGTCCTAAGAGGGAAGTCTGTAGCAGTACAGTCCTACCTCAAGAAGCAAGAAAAACATCCAGTGGACTGACTTCACACTGAACACAGTGGGAAAAAGAAGAACAAAAACCCCAAAATTAGTAGAAGGAAGGAAATCATAAAGATCCAAGCAGAAAGAAAAGAAAAAGAAATGAAAGAAACAATAGTAAAGATGAATAAAACTGAAACCTGGTTCTTTGAGCCGATAAACAAAATTGACAAACCCTTAGCCAGACTCGTCAAGAAAAGGAGAGAGAAGAGTCAAATCAACACAGTTAGCCACGGGGTCGCTAACAGTCGGACAGACTGAGCGACTTCACTTTCACTTTTCTCTTTCATGCATTGGAGAAGGAAATGGCAACCCACTCCAGTGTTCTTGCCTGGAGAATCCCAGGGATGGGGGAGCCTGGTGGGCTGCCGCCTGTGGGGTCACACAGAGTCGGACACGACTGAAGTGACTTAGCAGCAGCAGCAATGAAAAAGGAGAGGTCACAACAGACAGTGCAGAAACACAAAGGATTATAAGAGACCATTACGAACAACTATATGGCAACAAAATGGATAACCTGGAAGAAATGGACAGATTCTTAGATAAGTTCAGTCTTCCAAGACCGAACCAGGAAGAAATAGAGATTATGAACAACCCAGTTATAAGCACTGAAGTGGAAGCTGTGATCAAAAGTCTCCCAAAAAACAAAACCCGATGGCTTCACAGGAGAATTCTATCAAACATTTAGAGAAGAGCTAATGCCTATCCTTCTAAAAGCCTTTCAAAAAATTGCGGAGAAAGGAACACTTCCAAACTCATTCTACGAGACCACCATCACCCTGAGACCAAAACCAGACAAAGACAACACACAGACAAGAAAACTACAGGCCAATGTCACTGATGGACAGAGATGCAAAAATCCTCAGCAGGATTTTAGCAAACAGAATTCAGCAACACCTCAAAAAGCTCATACAACACGATCAAGTAGGATTTATTTCAGAAATGCAAAGATTCCTCAATATACACAAATCAGTCAATGTGATACACCATATTAACAAATTGAAAGATAAAAACCATATGATTATCTCAGTAAAGGCAGAAAAAGCCTTTGACAAAATTCAGCTCCCATTTATGATTAAAACTCTTCAAAAAATGGGCCTAGAAGAAACCTACCTCAACACAGTAAAGGCCATATATGATAGCCTACAGCAAACATTACTCTCAATGGTGAAAAACTGAAAGCATTCCCCCTAAGATCAGGAACAAGACAAGGGTGTCCACTTTCACCACTGTTATTCAACATAGTTCTGGAAGCAGCAATTAGAGAAGAAAAAGAAATAAAAGGAATCCAGACTGGAAAAGAAGTAAAGCTCTCACTGTTTGCAGATGGCATGATACTCTACATAGAAAACCCTAAACATAGTATCAGAAAATTACTAGAGCTAATGAGTGAATTTAGCAAAGTTGCAGGATACAAAATCAATACACAGAAATCACTTGCATGTCTAATACTAACAAAGAAAAATCAGAAAAAGAAATTAAGGAATCAATCCCATTCACCACTGCAACAAAAAGAATTAAATATCCAGGAATAAACTTACCTAAGGAGACAAAAGAACTGTACTCAGAAAATTATAAGACACAAATGAAAGAAATCAAAGATGATATAAGCAGATGGAAAGGTATTCCATGTTCCTGGGTAGGAAGAATCAATATTGTGAAAATGACTATACTACCAAATGCAATCCACAGATTCAATGCACTCTCTATCAAACTACCAGTGGCATTTTTCACAGAACGAGAACAAAAAATTTCACAATTCATATGTGAACACAAAAGCCCCCAAATAGCCAAGGCAGTCTTGAGAAAGAAGAATGGAGCTGGAGGAATCAAGCTTCCTGACTCCAGGTTATACTACAAAGCTACAGTCATCAAGACACTATGGTACTGGCACAAAAATGGAAATATAGACCAATGGAGCAAGGTAGAAAGCCCAGAAATAAACCCATGCACCTATGGGCACCTTATTCTTGACAAATGAGGCAAGAATATACAATGGGGCAAGGACAGCCTCTTCAATAAATGGCACTGGGAAAACTGGACAGCTACATGTAAAAGAATGAAATTAGAACACTTCCTAACACTGTACATGTAGCTAAACTCAAAATGGATTAAAGACCTAAATGTAAGACCAGAAGCTATAAAACTCTTAGGGGAAAACATAGGCAGAACACTCGATGACAGAAATCAAAGCAAGATCCTCTATGACCCACCTCCTAGAGCAACGGAAATAAAACCAAAAGTAAACAAGGGGGCCTGATTAAACTTGAAAGCTTCTGCACAGCAAAGGAAACGATAAGCAAGGTGAAAAGAAAGCCCTCAGAAGGGGAGAAAATAACAGCAAATGAAACAACCGACAAGAGATTAATTTCCAAAATATACAAGCAGCTCATACAACTCAGTGCCAGGAAAACAAACAACCCCCAACCAAAGAGTGGGGGAAAGACCTAAACAGACATTTCTCCAAAGAAGACATACAGAGGGCTGACAAACACATGAAAAGATGCTCAGCATCGCTCATTATTAGAGAAACGCAAATCAGAGCCACAATGAGATATCACCTCACCCCTGTCAGAATGGCCCTCATCAAAAAGTCTAGAGACAATAAATGCTGGAGAGGGTGTGGAGAAAAGGGAATGGTCTTGCACTGTTGGTGGGAAGGTAAATTGATACAGCCGCTATGGAAGATGATATGGAGATTCCTTTAAAAACTAGGAAAAAACACCATATGACCCGGCAATCCCACTCCTAGGCCTATAGCCTGAGGAAACTAAAATTGAAAGAGACAGGTGTGTCCCATTGTTCACCGCGGCACTGTTTACAGCAGCTAGAACACGGAAGCGACCTAGATGCCCATCGACAGACGGATGGATAAAGAGGCCGTGGTACATGCACACAACGGACTAGTGCTCAGCCGTAGGAAGGAACACAACTGAGTCAGTTCTGATGAGGGGGGATGAGCCTAGAACCTATTATACAGAGTGAAGGGAGTCAGAGAGAGAAAGATAAATACCATATTCTAACACACATACTCGGAATCTAGAAAATGGTTCTGAAGAACCATTTACAGGGCAGCAGTGGAGAAACAGATATAGAGAATAGACTGATGGACATGGGGAGAGGGGAGGAGAGGGTGAGATGTGTGGAGAGAGTGACATGGAAACTTACATTACCATATATGAAATAGATAGCCAACGGGGATTTGCTGTGTGGCTCAGGAAACTCAAACAAGGGCTCTGTATCAACCTAGACGGGTGGGATGGGGAGGCAGACAGGAGGGAGGTTCAAAAGGCAGGGGATATATGTACACCTATGGCTGATACATGTTGAAGTTTGACAGAAAACAGTAAAATTCTGTAAAACAGTTATCCTTCAACAACAACAAAAAAGGTAGAGGAATCAGAGATTAAATTGCCAGCACCCATTGGATCATAGGAAAAGCAAGAGAGTTCCAGAAAAACATCTACTTCTGCTTTATTGACTATGTCAAATCCTTTGACTACTTGGATCACAACAAATTGTGAAAAATTCTTAAAGAGATGGGAATACCAGACCACCACACCTGCCTCCTGAGAAACCTGTATGCAGGTCAAGAAGCAACAGTTAGAACTGGACATGGAACAACAGACTGGTTCCAAATAGGAAAAGGAGTACATCAAGGTTGTATATTGTCACCCTGCTTATTTAACTTATATGCAGAGTACTTCATGAGAAACGCTGGGCTGGAGGAAGCACAAGCTGGAATCAAGATTGCCGGGAGAAATATCAATAACCTCAGATACACAGAAGGCACCACCCTTATGGCAGAAAGTGAAGAAGAACTAAAGAGCCTCTTGCTGAAAGTTAAAGAGGAGAGTGAAAAAGTTGGCTTAAAGCTCAACATTCAGAAAACTAAGATCATGGCATCTGGTCCCATCACTTCATGGCAAATAGATGGGGAAACAATGGAAACAGTGTCAGACTTTATTTTTTTGGGCTCCAAAATCACTGCAGATGGTGCCTGCAGCCATAAAATTAAAAGACACTTGCTTCTTGGAAGAAAAGTTATGACCAACCTAGATAGCATATTAAAAAGCAGAGACATTACTGACAAAGGTCCATCTAGTCAAAGCTATGGTTTTTCCAGTGGTCACGTGTGGATGTGAGAGTTGGACCATGAAGAAGACTGAGCGCTGAAGAATTGATGCTTTTGAACTGTGGTGTTGGAGAAGACTCTTGAGAGTCCCTTGAACTGCAAGGAGATCCAACCAGTCCATCCTAAGGGAAATCATTGGAAGGACTGATGTTGAAGCTGAAACTCCAATCCTTTGGCCACCTGATGCGAAGAGCTGACTCACTGAAAAAGACCCTGATGCTGGGAAAGATTGAAGGCAGAAGGAGAAGGGGATGACAGAGGATGAGATGGTTGGATAGCATCATTCACTCGATGGGCATGAGTTTGAGTGAACTCCAGGAGCTGGTGATGGACAGGGAAGCCTGGTGTGCTGCAGTCCATGGGGTCGCAAAGAGTCGAACACAAATGAGCGACTGAACTGAACTGACTGTGTCAAATGTAGCGATCATTTTAAGGAGAACTGATGGCCTCATGATGCTGAGACTCCCAATATACCAACTTGATATATCTTGACATTTATTTACATACTATATTCTTTAGTTTTCCTAAGCAATATTTTTAGGGTGGATTTTTTTCTCATCAAATGAATTCCTATGTATCAGATGTATTTTCTATACTTTTATACGTGTATTTTTATCAATTGACTTTGCTACTTTAATAAATGGTGGGTTTTAATCTTTTTCTCTTCTCTTGCTGAGAACGTTTACTGTCGGTGACGCCAGCTTTGTGGTCAGCTGTGGCCGCCAGGTCTCACGTCTGGTCCTCAGGCGTCACCCACCTGCCAGCTGAGCGCTTGCCCCCCTCTCCCCACCGCCCAGGGCTCCCTCCTGGCAGCCACCTTTCTGTTCCTGTGAGTTTGAGTTATTTAAGATTCTACATATGAGGGATATAAATGGTGTTGTAAAATTTATTTCCCAATTATTTGTGCTAATGTGCCGACGCCCCCGCGGCTCTTGCACGCTGCCCCGCAGCCCGCCTCCTGCAGGGCTGCTCTCCTGCTTGCCAGCTTGTATCTTCTCGGATCTCCCGCACTGCACTCCCAGCAGCGTCCACTCCCAGCAGCGTCCGTCCACCTCCCTGTCCAGTCTGCCCACCTTGTCCTGGTTCCCGGCCCCCTGCACTGAGGGGAGCAGGCGGGAGTCCACTAACGAGGCCGGAGTAAGGTCCCCACAAACACACGCTCTCGAACAGCGGGCACTGCTTGTTGGCTGGGGGTGGTTTTCTTTTCTCTGTTTATCATGCATGACACAGGATCTGCACCATTTCCCCTGAATCTCCGGAGATGGCCGCGTCGCTCTGCTCGTACGAGTGGCATCCATCCCCCGGGACTGAGAGGCGGACCTTGTCTTCCTTCGCCATCTCTTAAAGTCCGCAGCACAAGAGGCGTTTCACTTCATCTCTAGCGTCGCCGCCCCCACTGCCGTCAGAGAGCGTCGTCAGGGCCTGTTGCTGGGTCCAGCTTCTCAGAGAACCAGGCTGAGGCTTTGCTGGACTTTCCATTTGCTCCCCAGGCTCTCGCATTTGTGGTTTTACTTGTCTGCCTGTATACGTATATGCATGGGCTTCGCTCATAGCTCAGCTGGTAAAGAATCCGCCTGCAGTGCGGGGAACCTGGGTTTGATCCCTGGGTTGGGAAGATCCCCTGGAGAAGGGAACGGCTCCCCACTCCAGTACTCTGGCCTGGAGAATTCCATGGACTGCATAGTCCATGGAGTTGCAAAGAGTCAGACACAGCTGAGTGCCTTTCACTCACTTGGTGTGTGCATATATGCATTTAATTGGGGTGTAATTGCTTTAAGACGTTGTGGTGGTCTTTGCTGTACCACGAGGTGACTCAGCCATGTGTAGACACGTCCCCTTCCTCGTGGGCCTCCCTCCCCCCGCCCCATGCCATCCCTCTCAGTCCCCAGAGCACTGAGCTGCGCGCCCTGTGCTGCACAGCAGCTTCCCACTAGCTGTTTAATGTTTCCAAATCAAGCAACTGACAATGGACTAATCTCCAAAATATACAGATGGCTCATGCAGCTCAATATTAAAAAATAAACAAACAAGCAACCCAATCAAAAAATGGGCAGAAGGCCTAAGTATTTAGAAGTTGGTTGGATCTTAATATTTGGCATTTCTTCTTTTCAATACATGACAGGCAAGTTAAGGATGGCCATTACCCTTTATTTTCTACTTTAACTGTATCTGAAAAATTTTTAAATGTAGTGTTTGGGGTATTATTCAGATCAATATTTTCTAATTTTCAGTACAATTCTTTGATCTCTAGGTCCTTTAGAAATCGGTTTCCTTTCAATACATTCGCCATCAGATTTTGTAAGTGGCTTGGATTTTCCCTGTCGGCATAATTGTGTTCCGACCGGAGCTGGGTCGCTGCAGCCCCAGGCCTTTGCTGTGGGGCGTTGTGTGTGGTCAATGCTGGTGAAGACAGCGCGTGCTCCGCGCTTGTCGAGTACCGCAAGGGCGGCCAGGTCGTTCAGTGTGCCGTTCACACCTTTTATGTTCTTTATGCCTTTTCTTGTCTGCATGTCCCAAGTATGATGACAACCTTTGGGGACACGTCAGCTTCTTATAATCCTGACAACTTTTGCTCTGCCTTTCTTCAGTTCAGTTCAGTCGCTCAGTCGTGTCCGACTCTTTGCGACCCCATGAATTGCAGCACGCCAGGCCTCCCTGCTGCTGCTAAGTCACTTCAGTCGTGTCCGACTCTGTGTGACCCCATAGACAGCAGCCCACCAGGCTCCCCCATCCCTGGGATTCTCCAGGCAAAAACCNCGTACCATCCCTCTGGGTCATCCCCGTGCACCAGCCCCAAGCATCCAGTATCATGCATTGAACCTGGACTGGCGATTCGTTTCATATATGATATTATACATGTTTCAATGCCATTCTCCCACATCATCCCACCCTCTCCCTCTCCCACAGAGTCCAAAAGACTGTTCTATACATCTGTGTCTCTTTTGCTTTCTCACATACAGAGTTATCGTTACCATCTTTCTAAATTCTATATATATGCGTTAGTATACTGTATTGGTATTTTTCTTTCTGGCTTACTTCACTCTGTATAATAGGCTCCAGTTTCATCTACCTCATTAGAACTGAAACCCTTTTGTATACTACAGTTTCCCCTATCCTTGCATGGCACAGTAAAAGCACTGGAGTTGAAACTGTGAGAACCTTTACAATTTTACTTCTGAATTATGAAATGCCATATCTACCAGCCTCAACCAGAAGCAAGGCAACATGAATATTAATGTTTGGAAGGGCCTGAAGTATGCCAGCAGGATGATTTAAAGAGGAGAATAATCAGGGACTGAATCTTAGTAAATAAATCCAAGGTCCAATTTGTTTAGTCTCTCACCCACAATTCTAAAGGAAAATTAATATTCTTTTTCAAAAGCAAATCAATATAGATTTTGAACTGCTGACTTGGTAAGTTTAAAGTGGAAATGTTTCTCTTGTCCCCAGCAGCCCCTGGCTAAATTCCTTTTTCCCAGTCTCTTTCTGCCTCATTTCAATACACAGATATGTAGGCATGCCTTCAAAACATCACTCATGAAGAATTTATTAACTTGCTACTGCCATGTATCTAGTACCACCTTGCTGTTGTGAGGACACAGACCATGGAAGGGCTTTTCTTTGTCTTCAAGGGATTTACAATACCAATGGGGAGAGCACGCACACTCTTAGATCAGTCATATATGTATATAATGATATATAATTGTATTCCATAATGATTTTGTATAATGACATATAATAGCACCCCTCTACCTGTATTTTTCCAGCCCACTCTGGATCTCAGCTGCTAGAAATTCCTCTCAAATGATTGCTGGATATGTAGGCACCTATTCCTACCTTAGCTATTCACATGATGTCCTAAGCAGCCAGAGAATAATCCTCCACTTTCTTCCTTAGCCCAAGCACTAGTTTTGATAGAGGTTGTCTTCCTAACATTGCCCTCACTGGCCAAGGGTTAAGAAGCTCACTGAAAGAAGATCTCTTTTTGATTATTTGAAGCAAGAATCCAACAGTGCTATTTTTCCAGAAGTGGCACATATTTTTCTTGATCATTTGGGCATTCTTCATGTGGTTCCATCAAACAGAGGACTGTTGATTTTCAGTGTTAGAAGGAACCTACAGGACCCGTTCATCTTCTTATCTGATGCTGAAATTCCTGCCACAAGTCAGCTTGTCATTGCCCAGCTTATGCTTGGAGGAAACAAATGAAAGAAACCTCAAAATTCATGCTCATATGCATACATCAAACATTCAGTGACATGAGTGCAGCTGCCTCACTCATTATTCGAGAGTGTAACACTCCACTGATGACATTTATCAACCTCTTCTTAGTCCAGTCCAGCATGCTTCTCTCATCAACAGTTTAGTTTCAAAGAAGTGATGCAAGAAGGGGAAAAGTCCCCTCACAAACAAATCCTTTTGCCTAAGTATGAGAATACAGTATAGTATTCATAAAGATGGCAGTTAGAGCCCAGCATGAGAGAGGTACATTTCTCACACTAATAATAACAATAATAACCATAATAGTAATAAAACACTCTTTAAGAACTACCATTCCAGAGAAAATATTTGCTATTAATATTATTGTTTTTATTATTATTATTATTGTGTTACTGCTAATAATAATGACAGGTTACTTGCTAAGAAACTGGTCCTTCAGTGTAACTAAGTAAGCATATTTAGCAAGGGCTCTCCTGAAGGCATTTCTTCAGTTAATAAAGGAGGCTGACAGATCTTCTCACAGCCTACTGCCAGGTACCAATTGATTGCCTCCCTCTAATAACTGTTTAATTTGCTTTCCTGTACTAATATTGTCATGCAAATTGTTGGCCTCTGCCCCTCGTTGACAGAGAGGATGGCATTCCAATAGGCCAATGGCACTGCCCCTGGTCCACCTAGCTCCTGCCCTACTCCCCTTCCCAGCATTTGCCATCCCTGTACAACCTCCTCCTGCCTGTAACCCAGACACAGATCTGGCCATTCGATTATCCAGGAAGCTGCCGAATGACTGTGAGAGAGTAAATCGGTCAGACCTCCAGGGCAGCAGCTGGAGGAAGAAAGAAACATCCCTTTGCCAGGTCTCATGACCTCTTTCTATGCTTAAACAAAACTCATCAGCTCACAGCACGGATTAGCATGGCCTCATTATAGACACAGAATTAGGGTCATATAAGGCCCAAATGAGGGCAAGATGGTTAAAAAAAAAAATTCAAAGTCCCAGGAGGAGGGAAAGTTGTGCCAAGGTGACAGGAGGTGAGGGAGTGATGGGCAGTAAATGATGAAAATGCATCAGTGGAAGAGAACAATGACAAGCAAATGTTTGAGATTTTGAGTCAACATATCAGGGAACCCAAGGCACAATCACACTTGATGACTGAGGTAGAGATAGATGCTGGCAGTCAACACTCCACCTGTTGTCAACACTCCACCTGTTATCATAATGTCCCTGTCTTGATTTAGGGATCTGACTCTTGAGAAACCTATATGCAGGTCAGGAAGCAACAGTTAGAACTGGACATGGAACAACAGACTGTTTCAAATAGGAAAAGGAGTACGTCAAGGCTGTATATTGTCACCCTGCTTATTTAACTTATACACAGAGTACATCATGAGAAACGCTGGGCTGGAAGAAACACAAGCTGGAATCAAGATTGCAGGGAGAAATATCAATAACCTCAGATACGCAGATGACACCACCCTTATGGCAGAATGTGAAGAGGAACTAAAAAGCCTCTTGATGAAGTGAAAGTTGGCTTAAAGCTCAACATTCAGAAAATAAAGATCATGGGATCTGGTCCCATCACTTCATGGGAAATAGATGGGGAAACAGTGGAAACAGTGTCAGACTTTATTTTGGGGGGCTCCAAAATCACTGCAGATGGTGACTGCAGCCATAAAATTAAAAGACACTTACTTCTTGGAAGGAAAGTTATGACCAACCTAGATAACATATTAAAAAACAGAGATATTACTTTGCCAACAAAGGTCTGTCTAGTGAAGGTTATGGTTTTTCCAGTGGTCATGTATGGATGTCAAAGTTGGACTTTGAAGAAAGCTGAGTGCTGAAGAATTGATGCTTTTGAACTGTGGTGTTGGAGAAGACTCTTGAGAGTCCCTTGGACTGCAAGGAGATCCAACCAGTCTATCCTAAAGGAGATCAGTCCTGGGTGTTCTTTGGAAGGAATGATGCTAAAGCTGAAACTCCAGTACTNAACAGTTAGAACTGGACATGGAACAACAGACTGTTTCAAATAGGAAAAGGAGTACGTCAAGGCTGTATATTGTCACCCTGCTTATTTAACTTATACACAGAGTACATCATGAGAAACGCTGGGCTGGAAGAAACACAAGCTGGAATCAAGATTGCAGGGAGAAATATCAATAACCTCAGATACGCAGATGACACCACCCTTATGGCAGAATGTGAAGAGGAACTAAAAAGCCTCTTGATGAAGTGAAAGTTGGCTTAAAGCTCAACATTCAGAAAATAAAGATCATGGGATCTGGTCCCATCACTTCATGGGAAATAGATGGGGAATAAGTGGAAACAGTGTCAGACTTTATTTTGGGGGGCTCCAAAATCACTGCAGATGGTGATTACAGCCATAAAATTAAAAGACACTTACTTCTTGGAAGGAAAGTTATGACCAACCTAGATAACATATTAAAAAACAGAGATATTACTTTGCCAACAAAGGTCTGTCTAGTGAAGGTTATGGTTTTTCCAGTGGTCATGTATGGATGTCAAAGTTGGACTTTGAAGAAAGCTGAGTGCTGAAGAATTGATGCTTTTGAACTGTGGTGTTGGAGAAGACTCTTGAGAGTCCCTTGGACTGCAAGGAGATCCAACCAGTCTATCCTAAAGGAGATCAGTCCTGGGTGTTCTTTGGAAGGAATGATGCTAAAGCTGAAACTCCAGTACTTTGGCCACCTCATGCGAAGAGCTGACTCATTGGAAAAGACTCTGATGCTGGGAGGAATTGAGGGCAGGAGGAGAAGGGGATGACAGAGGATGAGATGACTGGATGGCATCACCGACTCGATGGACACGAGTCTGAGTGAACTCTGGGAGTTGGTGATGGACAGGGAGGCCTGGTGTGCTGCAATTCATGGGGTCATAAAGAGTTGGACATGACTGAGTGACTGAACTGAACTGAATTGATGCCAGGAGCTTCTGGCTTTTTGCTTAGCTTTCAAATTTGTAGCTCACTAAATAAAAGGCCTGCAAAGATTCAAGCACAGAGAGGTGTACCTGGAGGTTGCATGCATGCTCACTCAGCTGTGTCCAAGTGTTTGTGACCCCATGAACTGTGGCCTGCCAAACTCCTCTGTCCATGGGATTATTCCATGGAGTGGGCTGCCATTTCCTCCTTCAGGGGATCTTTCCCATCCAGAGATTGAGTCTGAGTCTCCTGCATCTCCAGCATTAGCAGGTAGATTCTTTACCACTGAACCATCTTGGAATCCCACATGGAGGTCACAAACACTCATTTAAACATTCCCCAGAGTACCTGGTGTGCTTACGCCTCTAGGTCTTTCAGCATGCTATTCTGCCATCTGGATGAAATGCTTCACGCTTTATGTCAGCCATCAAGGACCATTATGAAGACCCTGCCTCCCACATGGAACGTCTTATTCCTAACCAGAGCACATAGAGACTGCTTCTCCCAGAGCACTGCTTTTCCACTTTGCACCTACTCTTAGCCAAATAAAAGCAGACCCTTCAGTCCTTCACACAAGACCCTCCACTCTACCACCTAAAACATAGTTTTCTATTCCACCTCCTACCATTGTCCACATTGATCCTACAGCCACATCCTACTGAACCTCATGATCTCCTCCCCTCTGCTCCCTCTCCTTCCTCTCCTCCCGTGTTCAGTAACCAAGCACCCCATCCATCAAAGGCCAGCACAAAATCCCATTCCTTCTTACAAATACTACAGGATATGATCTCTCTGTGTTAAACCTGATATCATTTATATCACCTGCACAGATATTTAATTTTGTGGAAAGATTAAAATTTACTTGAGGGGAGAAATTTCAAGACTCTCTGCAAAGTCCCCCTAGAACTTATTTTTCTTTTCCTCTTGGCCCTAATAGTTTGCTTTGAGTGTCTCAAAGGAGATTTTGTAGTAGGTTTACATGGATAACTTCATGGCAATCTGAAATGTAGACAGTTTGGACTTCAAACAGGAAGTTCCCCACCACAAGAACTTTATGATTCCCTTGTCACATAGAATGTGTATTTTATCAATGGGAAAGAAGCTAGCAAAGGGAAGACAGACACAAGACATTAGGTGTATCGAGAGATGATGCTGTGATACTCAGTCACTTCTGCAACCAAGAAGCAGATCCTACGGGAAGAAAGCAGGGCCTGAAGAAGTGTTTTGTTAATATAGATTTGGGACTAAAGATCATAGCGTAAGCAAGGACTTCAGAACCACAGCTCAATAACAAGTTAATATTGATTGTCTAAATGACAATAAAAGGGGAATGTTTGTGGAACTGAAGACTAAATAATTTAAGATGATACTCAGTTAGTAAAATACAGTTTGTCCTCAGAGTGTTTCTTGGGTGCCTAACATTGATACTGAGACCAAGCAAGTCCACTTTGGAGGTAGTGGGACTTCTAAGGAGGAAGAGAGAAAAAGGGAAGAAATAGAAATTCAGTGACTCTGCAAAATAAACAACAAGTAAAGAAATTAAATCAAAAACAACAACAGCAAAAAATTCAACCATATGAAGACTACATAGAAGACAGCAAAGAAGCATCTGTACACCCAACTGGCAGAAAGCCCCCCTGTCACCACCACCATCCTAGTTTACACTCCACACTGTCTTGCTGGGATCCACGCAACAGTCTGCTAAGATGCTTGCTGGCCTCAGCCTTGGGTCCCATGAGCACCTCCTCCACACAGAGCACTCTTTCTGAACAAAAACCAGTTCAAGACATCACCATCCCCACACCTTGCCTGACTAGCTCTGCACTCAGCCTTTTCACTCTCTCACTCAGTACTTATTTAGGATTTATGGGGCATCAGGGCACAGAAACAAAGCAGAACAAGCTTGATTCCTGCACTACAGGAGAAACTTTTCCTATAATTAAGTCCAAATGCCTTGACGTGGCACACATTCCAGAGGCTCACATTCCAGAACTTTCTTATCTCTCCAACCTCCTAGACCACTTTCCTGTGGTTTTGACACTGCATTCTTAGACTCATTCTGCATTCTTACTTTTGTTTATTAGCCTTCTCCCCACTCTTTTGCTGTCATCTTTTTCAAGTGATTCTTTTTGTACTGAAATACCCTTCCCCTCCCACCTTCCTGGACAGTCCCCTCACTAGCTGCTACTTCTCTTCAGGATGCCTTTTATAACCCTCTGTTTTCTCTTTGCGTGTCAGCTGCCTCCACTATACTGATAGATGAGAGAGATCCCACATTATTTCTTGCTAGATAACTCCAATACTCAGAGAAGTACCTGATTTATGTGGGTGCCCAATTATCATCAGTTGGGTGCCCTAATTACAGTTTGACCTTGTGTTGCTCGTTTCTACTAGACTGAGAGGAATAGGTTCAAACTGTGCCTGAGGCAGGGACTTTGGTCCACAGCTATCTTTAGCTTGGTGAATCCCAGGCACAGAATAAATATTTGTTGGATGAATGAATGAAAGAATGAATTAAATTAAAAGAAACAGTATTAAAATACACCTACACAAATGTGATTTGAACCAAAACTTGACACTGAGCATTCTTTAGACCAAATAGAAATCTGGAACGTTCTCACAAGGGATTAAATATCTTAAGAAAAATACTAATTTCTTTTTTTGTTTTAATGTAATAATGCTTATTTTATTTATTCTATTTTTTTTTACTTTAAAGTATTGTATTGGTTTTACCATACATCATGTGAGTCTGAGCTAGCTCAGGGAGTTGGTAATGGACAGGGAGGCCTGGTGTACTGCAGTCCAAGGGTTCACAAAGAGTCGGACATGACTAAACAACTGAACTGAACAGATGTATATAATGATATAATGAGTATATATGTTCTATATATGACACACAGTGTTATACATAGAAGGCATTGGTAGTGGCTCATGGGCTTCCCTGATAGCTCAGTTGCAATGTAGGAGACCACCTGCAATGTAGGAGACCCCAGTTTGATTCCTGGGCTGGGAAGATCTGCTGTATTCACTCCAGTATTCTTGGGCTTCCCTTGTGGTTCAGCTGGTAAAGAATCTGCCTGCAATGCGGGAAACCTGGATTCGATCCCTGGGTTGGGAAGATCCATTGGGAGATGGGAATGGCAACCCACTCCAGTATTCTTGCCTGGAGAATTCCATGGACAGAGGAACCTGACAGGCTACAGTCCATGGGGTTGCAAAGAGTTGGACATAACTGAGTGACTAACACACACACANTCAGCTGGTAAAGAATCTGCCTGCAATGCGGGAAACCTGGATTCGATCCCTGGGTTGGGAAGATCCATTGGGAGATGGGAATGGCAACCCACTCCAGTATTCTTGCCTGGAGAATTCCATGGACAGAGGAACCTGACAGGCTACAGTCCATGGGGTTGCAAAGAGTTGGACACAACTGAGTGACTAACACACACACACACATCCAATCTCATTTAATCCTCATAGTAATTCTGAGCAGTTTATAATAGTATGACTACTTTACAGATAAAAGGTCTGATATGTGATTAAATCACCATTGCAAGATGCTACATCTAAGGAAGTGGCAAAACTGGCATTTGCAGTTCTGCTCTGCCTAATTATAAACTTCTGCTCTTTCCACCACACTCTTTATCCATTAGTTGTCATCTCCTTTTGGCATCACTTTGTCATTTCTCATTATGTTCTAATATTTCTATTCTACTGAGACCAAGCTGATCTACTTGGCACCTCTGAAACAAACACAGTGTGTTTCTTGTATTGATTTGCCACCATTTCCTTGAAAAACTTAGGAGTCAGAAGAGCAAACAGGTTCCAAGTGTAGTATCCGAAAGCAAACCGTCTCATATTCAAATTCTGACATCACCTTTTTATAGGTGCATGACCTTGGGCAACCTACTTCACCTACTTATATTTCCTTACTTGTAAAATGAAACAATAATAATAGTATCCACAAGTGCATTAACCATCTTTGATAACTCATTCTAGCTATTGTATTTTATTTACATTAGTGATATAGGAATGGTCATCTAGATGAATAAGTCTTAGTCATTGTATTGAAGACTCAAAAATAGTGTGAGGATAAGTTTTTTTTTTAATTTTTATTTTTACTTTATTTTACTTTACAGTACTGTATTGGATTTGGCATACATTGATAGGAGTTTTAAATCCTCAAAATACCTTGCCCAATAGAACATAAAATATGATACTTATTTAATGGTAGAAATGGATTTAAACATGTATGCATTTTAGTACAATCCTCTCATTTAACACATGGGAAAACTGAAGCCACTCCCTCTCCCCCCCAAAAAAGGGCCAAATTCACATATCTGGTGGAGGATCTCTCATGAGCAGTTTCTGAGAATGAAAACTCACTTAGTCCAAAGATGTCATTCCAGACTCTTATCATAACAATCGAGCTCCACACAGGTCTGCTCTACTCCTATGCCCCATTTTTAGCCGTCTCTCCATCGGTAAAAATGCTGTTACTTTATGAAGCCCAAATGAGCTTTCTTTTTAAGCCCTAGGTGGTGGTGGTTGGTGGTTTAGTTGCTACATCGCATCTGACTCTTTGCGACCATATGGACTGTAGCCCACCAGGCTTCTCTGTCCATGGGATTTCCCTGGCAAGAATACCAGAGTGAGTGGTCATTTCCTTCTCCAGGGGAATCTTCCTGGCCCAGGAACTGAACCTAGGTCTCCTGCCCTGCAGGCAGATTCTTTGCTACTGAACTTTCTTAGCTGGTTCTTAAGATTTATACTAGCCTAGGTCTCCCACATTACAGGTGGATTCTTTACCATCTGAGCCACCAGGGAAACTCATTTAAATTATTGCAAAGCTTAAATGCAGAAATATAGGTTTTTAATGAAATAAATATTTTATTCATGAGTGAAAAATCTAGTTTAACTCATTTAAGTAAATTTGGTCCTGGCATCAAATGCTAGATATTGGAAATGATAAGGTGGAATAAACAACAGTGTCCCACCTCTTTTAGGTTAGTTAATCAAGTTTTACATCTTACCTATGGAGTCATCTTTTCCTCAATTAGGTTACCTTAATAAGACCAAAATAAACATTTACTGCTTGAATGCCAGCATATTCTTTTGTTTAATTGTAGGAAGAAATAAAGAATGAGATAAGACTTCAGGAATTTAAGAGTTCCATGTTTCTAAGAACTCCTGTGGCACATAATTAATTTCATAAACAAGCGTTCCCCTTCCCAGTCATTTTTCTTCTCAAATAAAATCTTTCCTCTGAATATTAAACAAGATTATAAGACTATATGTCAGTTTCTAGAGGCCAGAGGAAACACACACACATGCACACGCACACACACACACACACTCTTTATATAAAGCAGAGTATATCTCAGAATATGTTTCCTACAAAGAGATACTAAAATGTTTGTAGAATTTAGGATCTAGTGCTAGGTCTTTGTTATTATTCAATGTAAACCAAAATAATATAACTGCCACCATCACTAATTTTATTTAGTCCTCACAGATTCCATGTTAAGGACTTTATATACATTATCTGGTGAGCTCCTACACATAAAAAGGCATTCAGTCAGTCAGTCAGTCCATAACTCAGTCATGTCCAACTCTTTGTCACCCCATGGACTGTAGCATGCCAGGCTTCATTCTGCTGCTTTTTGTATGATCTAACAGATGTTGGCAATTTGATCTCTGGTTCCTCTGCTTTTCTAAATCCAGCCTCAATATCTGAAGTTCTCAGTTCATACTGTTAAAGCCTAGCTTGGGGAATTTTGAGCATTACTTTGCTAGGGTGTAAGATGAGTGCAATTGTGCAGTAGTTTGAACATTCTTTGGCATTGCCTTTCTTTGGGATTGGAAAGAAAACTGACCTTTTCCAGTCCTGTGGCCAATAATGAGTTTTACAAATTTGCTGGCATATTAAGTGCAGCACTTTCACAGCATCATCTTTTAGGATTTGAAATACCTCAGCTGGAATTTTATCATCTCCACTAGCTTTGTTGATAGTGATGCTTCCTAAGGCCCTCTTGACTTTGCATTCCAGTATGTCTTGCTCTAGGTGAGTGAACACACTCATCATGGTTATCTGGGTCATGAGGATATTTTTTGTACAGTTCTTCTGTGTATTCTTACCACCTGTTTTTAATATCTTCTGCTTCTGTTAGTTCCATGCAATTTCTGTCCTTTATTGTGCCCATCTTTGCATGAAATGTTCTCTTGGTATCTCTAATTTCTTTGAAGAGATCCCTAGTCTTCCCATTCTATTGTTTTTCTCTATTTCTTTGCATTGATCACTGAGGAAGGCTTTCTTATCTCTCCTTGCTATTCTTTGGAACTCTGCATTCAGATGGATGTGTCTTTCCATTTCTCTTTTGTGTTTCACTTCTCTTCTTTTCCCAGCTATTTGTAAGCCCTCCTTAGACAACCATTTTGCCTTTTTGTATTTCTTTTTCTTGGGGATCATGGTTTTTCTTGGTTTTGATCACAACCTCCTGTACAATGTTATGGACCTCCATTCATACTTCTTCAGGCACTCTGTCTATCAGATCTAATCCCTGAATCTATTTGTCACTACCATTGTATAATTTTGAGGAATTTGATTTAGGTCATATCTGAATGGTCTAGTGGTTTTTCCTACTTTCTTCAATTTAAGTCTGAAATTCACAATAAGGAGCTCATGATCTGAGCCACAATCTGCTCCTGGTCTTGTTTTTGCTGACTGTATAGAGTTTCTCTATCTTTGGCTGCAAAGAATATAATCAATCTGATTTCAGTATTGACCATCTAGTGATGTCCATGTGCAGAGTTGTCTCTTGTGTTGTGGGAAGAGGGTGTTTGCTATCACTGCTATGTTCTTTTGGCAAAAGTATGTTAGCCTTTGCCCTGCTTCATTCTGTACTCCAAGGCCAAACTTTCCTGTTACTCCAGTTATCTCTTGACTTTCTACTTTTGCATTCCAGTCCCCTATGAAGAAAAGGACATCTTTTTTTTGGGTGTTAGTTCTGGGAGGTCTTGTAGGTTTTCATAGAACCATTCAACTTCAGCTTCTTCAGCACTGGTGGTTAGGTCATAGACATGGATTACTGTGATATTGAATGGGTTGCCTTGGAAATGAACAGAGATCACTCTGTCGTTTTTGAGATTACATTTGGCACAAGATGGCAGAGTAGAAGGACGTTTGCTCATCTTCTCCTGTGAGAACTCCGAAATTGCAACTAACTTCTAAGCAACTCAGCAGGAGAATGTTGGATCCCACTAAAAAAAGATACTCCATGTCCAGGGACAAAGGAGAAGCCCCAACAAGATTGTAGGAGGGGCAAAACCACATTTAGAATCAAACTCCATGCCATCAGAGGTATCTGGAGGGCTCAAACAAAAACTTGTGTGTACCGGGACCCAGGGACTCCACAAGAGACTAAGCCAGACCTGCCTTTGAGTGTTTGAGTGTCTCCTGCAGAGGCATGGGTCAGCAACGGCCTGCTGTGGGGACAGGGCTCTGGTTGCTGCAGACCTAGGAGGCGCAGGATGTGAGACCCACCACAGAGCTATTGAGCAGACACCCCACAAACTAGAAAACAACTATACCAAAGAAGTTCTCACACTGTTGCAAAAGTTCTAGGGTCAGCAACAGATTTCCCAACCTGGAGATCCAGCAAAGGAACTGAAAACCCCCAGGGAATTTAATTGTGAAGGCCAGTGGGATTTGATTACAGAACTTCCACAGGAGTGGGGAAACAGACTCTTGGAGGGCACAAAGAAAATCTTGTGCACACCAGGACCCCGGAGAAAGCAGCAGTGACCCTACAGGAGATTGAGTCAGACTTTCCTGTGAGTGTCCAGGAGTCTCTGGCAGAGGCATGGGTTGACACTGGCCTGCTGTGGGGTCAGGGGCACTGAATCCAACAGTCCTGACACAAGTCCTTTTGAAGGAGGTCTCCATTATTGCCATTACCCTACCATAGTTTGGCCTTGGGCCAACCTCCAGGGAGGGAGTACAGCCCCACACATCACAGAAAATTGGATTAAAGATTTACCAAGCATGGACCCACCCATCAGAGCAAGACCCAGATTCCCCCCACAGCCAGTCCCTCCTATCAGGAAGCTTTCACAAGCCTCTTATCCTTATCCACCAGAGGGCAGACAGAATGGAATCCATAATCACAGAAGACTAATCAAACTGATCACTTGGATCACAGCCTTGTCTAACTCAATGAAACTACAAGCCTGCTATGTAGGGCCACCCAAGATGGATGGGTCATGGTGGAGAGTTCTGACAAAATGTGGTCCAGTGGAGAAGAGAATGGCAAACCACTTCAGTATTCTTGCCTTGAGAACACCATGAACAGTATGAAAAGGCATAAAAGATATGACACTGAAAGATGAACTCCCCAGGTCGGTAGGTGCCCCATGTGCTACTGGAGAAGAGTAGAGAAATTGATCCAGAAACAATGAAGAGATGGAGCCAAAGCAAAACAATGCCCAGCTGTGGATGCGACTGATGATGGAAGTAAAGTCTGATGCTATAAGGAACAATATTGCATAGGAACCTGGAATGTTAGGTCCATGAATCAAGGTAGATTGAAAGTGGTAAAACAGGAGTGGCAAGAGTGAGCACTGACCTTTTAGGAATCAGTGAACTAGAATGTACCAGAATGGGGGAATTTATTTTAGATGACCATTATATCTACTATAGTGGGCAAGAATCCCTTAGAAGAAATGGAGTAGACCTCATAGTCAGCAAAAGGCATTAGTATCCCAATTTTACAGATAAGACAATTAAGGCTTAAGCCATATAAACTTTTCCAAAGCCAAGTGGTTTCTACATGGTAGAACTGAAAGTTACAGCCAGGTCATACTGGGTTTACGTGTCTTCATACTCTTTTGGAATTTTTTTGCACAAAGTAGGTCTTTAGTATGTCCTTATTGAACTGCTGAATGCTGAAACAGTAGAAAAGCCACAAAAACGCTCTATTGTGAAATAAACTCCTAGAAAAGCTTAACAACCAGACTTTGAAACAGAATCCCCTGTGATCAGGCCTATATAGATTTGTGAAAGACCCTGAAGCAGCTTTGCAGAAACTGCCCAAACGTGCAGCAGTGAATTCTGAAGGGGTTATGAGCACATTTTTATTGCTACAGAAAAAGAAATAGAATTTTTAGTCATAATTCATCTAATAATACAATCCAAGTTTTGCTCTACTGAGATTTCAGGGGAAAAGAGAATAATAAAAGTATCACAGTCACTCCCTGTACAAAACTTCAGGCTTGGACCCAAACAAAATGCTATTGTTTAATAGGGGGAACTGGGATACCAAATGCTATAGACTCCATGTATAGTTCTCCCAGGCCAGCTCAGGCTTTCAAAAGACATCTGGCTCAACAATTTTAGTTCCCCCAGCACCGTCACTAGCTTAACACAGGCACGCACACATACACACCATTTTGATACAGAAATTTTCAGAGTTACATAAAGTAATTCATTGTTGGTCCTATACTTGTGCTTTTCAAAATTTTCCACAGGCTAGCAGTATCAGCATCACCTCTCGTTATTAGAAATGTGGAGCCTCAGGCCTGACCCAAATCGAATGAATAAGAATCTGCATTTTACCACAATCCCTGAGTCATTCATACACAGTCAGGTTTGGAAGGCAGTGATCTCTGGGGGGATCTGACTACTTGCTTCCTTCAGGTACTAAAACAAAAGAGCCACTAAGAAGAACTCTGACGATCATTTCAACCATTTGATTTTGCTGGTGCTCTGAAGTACAGTTGAATGTGAGACGGAACTGGGTCCCTGCAGCCTTCTTCTGTGCACTGTAGCCATGCAAGGGCCAAGCAAAATTTCCTCAGGCAGTGAAGAAGGGGTCACTTTTGATGTGGAAGTCCTTTACTTTGCATCATTAAAATATATCCACTGCATTCTTTAAGATGGCTACATTAGATCATTTCAACCATTTGATTTTGCTGGTGCTCTGAAGTACAGTTGAATGTGAGACGGAACTGGGTCCCTGCAGCCTTCTTCTGTGCACTGTAGCCATGCAAGGGCCAAGCAAAATTTCCTCAGGCAGTGAAGAAGGGGTCACTTTTGATGTGGAAGTCCTTTACTTTGCATCATTAAAATATATCCACTGCATTCTTTAAGATGGCTACATTGTCTATAAAAGTATTTTTGATCCACCATCCTATTCTAAAGACATTTTACAGGCATATATCTGTGTACTTGGAGTAGGAAATGGCAACCCAATCCAGTATTCTTGCCTGGAAAATCCCATGGACAGAGGAGCCTGGCAGGCTATAGTCCATCGGGTCACAAAGAGCTGGACACAATTGAGTGACTGGGCATACATCTATGCACTAGTTTATTCAAATAGTACTAGAGTATGTTCATAGAGTTTCTATTGCTTTGTATTTATCTCCTCATGATTAGCACCTTTCAGTCTGGAACATTGTAATCCACCCCGTATTTAATCCCAAAAGGGAAGTGGGGGAGCCTGAAAGAAATAATTACTGAAAGGGGATTTTGAATCAAATCTACTTCAGCCTTCATTTCTTGGGTTTTTGTTTTCCTAAAGAGAAAACTATTCTTGGCTTTCCATAGTATATGAGGATTCCTAACCTTTGTTCCTGATGGAAAAATCAAACTACACGCAGTAGAGTCATGTTTGGAAATGGCAAAGAAGCAACGGTCTGCTCCACTGAGCAAGAGCTGTTTGAGCGGATTCGAGATCATTTCTTACATCAGGGCTTGNGTTTTCCTAAAGAGAAAACTGTTCTTGGCTTTCCATAGTATATGAGGATTCCTAACCTTTGTTCCTGATGGAAAAATCAAACTACACGCAGTAGAGTCATGTTTGGAAATGGCAAAGAAGCAACGGTCTGCTCCACTGAGCAAGAGCTGTTTGAGCGGATTCGAGATCATTTCTTACATCAGGGCTTGAGCCTGGTCTGTGGCCCTGGCCACAGCTGTGCAAATCGCGGAGCGGTGACCGGGGACAAAGGGCTCTGTGTTTGCCTTCTGTGGCTTTTGTTTCGTTTAGGTCTTCTCGTCCCAGGAGCTTCAGTTCGCAACACTGAGGGTAGGGAAATGACATTCAAAGTGTACTTTTCTCAGAAACACAATATTTCTCCTCATTTTTAGGTCACAACTGAAATAGGGTTTTAATGTGAAATTTGCCTTAGGCTCAGCAGATGGTTCCCAAATATCGTAAGCATCCGTTTGCCTTCTGTACACTGATGTGGTTATACACTTGCAAGGGAACTCATATCCTATCCAAATCTGCCCTTTCCATCTCTCCTATTCCTCCCTTTTTTTTTTTTCCTGTTCATGTTGTTTGGTGCCACAACACACACCTTGCTGCATGCAGCCTTGCGCCAAACAGACATGTTATGGTGAGAGGTGAGTGTGGGTGGAATGAGGGAAACATTTCTATGCTAGACTCAGTGGACTCAGATCACAAATATCGTAAGCATCCGTTTGCCTTCTGTACACTGATGTGGTTATACACTTGCAAGGGAACTCATATCCTGTACAAATCTGCCCTTTCCATCTCTCCTATTCCTCCCTTTTTTTTTTTCTTTTTTCCTGTTCATGTTGTTTGGTGCCACAACACACACCTTGCTGCATGCAGCCTTGCGCCAATCAGACATGTTATGATGAGAGGTGAGTGTGGGTGGAATGAGGGAAACATTTCTATGCTAGACTCAGTGGACTCAGATCACATGTTGATTTTTCTCTTTTCTTTAAAAAGAAACTCCCTTTAAAATTTGGGGTGAAAAGGTAAGCACATTGCATATTGAATTTATTTACGTAGATGTTATCCCTGATAATTTTTATCTTTAAATCATCCCACAGCTGCACTTCCAACATTTCTGGACATCATTATTAATGTCCCCAGCTCCTGGCAGTAGCTGGTAGAGGTAGCACTTCATAATTCAGATGTAAAAATTAAAAGCCAAGTGCTAGAGGGGGTATACAGTAGCAGAATGCATCCATCCAATATTTTATTGAAAGCCCTTCAGAAAACCAGCCTGTCTCAGTCCTCTCTTGGCAAGGAAATGCAACATTACCTTCTCAGCTAAATAATGGTAGCTGAGAAATTCACTCTCCCTCCTTCCTTGGGGAAACAACTATAAAGACCGCAGGATAGTTCCAGAAATATCTTCACTTTGAGGCTCTTCAGTCAGATCCTTCATGGGTACCCAAGGGGAAAGGGCCCTGGCGAAGCACACCTAAGACAAAGTTTGACTAACGGTTGTATGAGAATCAATGGCCCCCTAGTCAGCTGGGTGCTGACATCATCAGGTGCCCATCAATGTGCCTCTCACGTCTGCTGGCAGAGAACTCAATGGAGAAAGGGCTCATGATGCCACTTATTCACTAGTCATCAGCCCTATAGCCTTTCTCTTTTTGTCAAAAAAAGAGTTCCTTTCATGTTTTTATGTTGTAGCAAACCTAGATTCTCAAGTCTCTTCAGAGAGAAAGGCTGCCTCATCATTACTCTCTTCATATTATTATCTTCTTCCTTCAAAAGCAAGTGGATCTCCACATTTGAAAGATGTTTGAACTTGGAAAGAGTTTAAGAAAAATCATTAACTAATTGTAAATTGAAATAAATGCCTACTAAAACAAAATAATTAAAACAGACGCTTCACCATAAATTCAGTGTGATAAGTCCATCCAAGCAAGGAAAGAAAAGCAGTCTCACTTTATGATCATGCCTTACGAGAGCTGTCTCCTTCTACCAAATGTTGATACTGTTTTAGAGCTGGAACAAATAAAATGAAAAGAAAGTAGAAAAAGGAATAAATTCTCTATAAACTCCCTCACCTCTCCTAGTGTTTGTTTGTTTGCTTGTTTGGGGGGTTTTGTTATTTTGTCACTTTGTTTCTAATATCTAGCTCTCTCCAGTAGGGAAGAGAAAGTGGCCTCTTGTCAATTCTGGCCAAGATTCTACTTTCTCAGCCCCTTCTTGTCATGATTTAAAATGCTCTACTTAAAAAATGCAGCTGTTTTCTATAAAAACTCAGAGCCAATGTCTACATCCAAATAATTATAAGAAAACTGATTTTTGAAGAATTTCATAGTAAATGAACCTCTGTTTTAAGGCTATTATGAGGCTGCTTTTTCTAAAAACTGCCATGACAGGTGTCTTCACAATATTATTGTTATTTTCATGTATCCAAATATAGGTAAGTGCTTCTTGTTTGAGATTTACTTTACTCAAGTAATTTCTGTCCTAATCATTGCTAAAGTGATTTTTCTAAAGAAGAAAGGTACAGCATTGCTTCTTAAAAGAGTTTAGTTTCCCTTTGTCTTCTGGTTTATTATTTTCTATGATGTGTTGAAAATGCATTTCTATTCCCTAGGACTCCAGACCCATAAGCAACTTGTTTGTCAGGCCCTATTAGGAGCACAGTACAGATACAACTCCAAAGCCTGAAAAAAAAAAAAAAAAGTCAAAATAGGCTGTCCATTAGTATGTTGTGAATCTGCATGGAGAATGTCATTACATTTTAGTTGCTTTATTTTTAGCATGGCCTGTTTCTTGGGGCCTGTTTTTTCTAACCCGTTTTTTTTTTTTTTTAGCCTGTCAGGAATGAGAAGCCAGGGACCGGAAGCTATCATCGTGACAGGCTGTACTCTGCTAACCAAAGCCAGGCAAGGGGGCTGACTCCATAAAGTACTGCAAATATTTGTGTGGTTCAAAGGGGCAAGGAGATGTCCTTGGTTAGGAGGAAGTCTATAAAATGTGATGGACAAGAGATTTCACAAGGCTTAACAAAATAAAACGGAGGATGCATGGGGAGAAAGGGAGAGAAGGAGGATTTGAGTTCAAACTTGGATTTAGACTTTCTATGAGGACAGTTCAATATGGCTGCAGAGATGTGGCCCTTCTCTACTCTTTTTCATAAAGGCCAATACAAATTCCAGACTTCCAACACCCTGCAAGCTGCTCCTGCCACATCTTGGCTTCTGGTCTCCTTCCACCACTCACGCTGGCCAGTCTGCTGCAGCATCACGCTCCCGGGTACCACAGCAGATGCTTACCGCCCACGTACTCCTCAGTATGTGAAGGCAGAGGAGAGAAATCTCAGTGTCTCTTGCAGCAAGGAAAAGGAGGGAAAAAATCACAAGGCCACGCTCACTGGGATTATCTTGTCCTCTCGTATGATTTCTCTTTCCTTCCTTGAAGGGCTCTGTAAGTGTGAAACTTTTAAATAAAGGCATCATTCTCATTATTTGATGAGCTCAATAAACTGTGCCCCAATTTCAGGGTATTAAGTGTCAGCACGGAGTGTGAAAGGCCATATCGAGCATTGTTTGACTCCAATGGGCACATTTTCCTGCCACAACAATGTAAGGCTGTGGGAATGTACTAGTCTCCAGAGTTACAGGCAGCTGCCACTTTAGGAGCCACTTTAGTCCTTTCTGCTATCTCTCTTCAGCAGGCAAGACCATCTTCCCCCAGCCTCCCAAAAGTGCACTCCATGGCACCCCAGGTCTGCTGCAACCGTAGTTAATGAGTTTTCTGTGTTTCGGGACAATTTAGGGGCAGTTTCATCACCCATGGAAACAGAGGGAGACTGGCAAAGACATGCCATCATTTTCCTGCATGTGAAGGGATTACATGAACCCAGTGATGCAGCTGGGTTTTCAAAATAATGGGCATCATGTCTTCTGTTAAACAGTCTAATGTCAAGGTCCATAAAAATGTATATCAGAATTTGCATTAAAATTCAGTAGAATGGTTCTAGGTTCTAGAGAAAGAGAGTATAATGGTAGAGAGAGAAAAGGTAAGCAATTGACTTAACAAGATCTAGGTCTTTCCCCACATTTGGGATAATCTAGAATACATTTTTATTGTCATAAACAATCAGATATGCTCTTTGAACTGATGAGAATTTTCTTTCGCTGTTTTTTGGCATAACTGTAATTCCAAGCATGGTTCAAGTCAAAACAGAACACTGAATTCTTCACAAATTATGCACTGACTCAGCAAGGAGGCTGTCAGAGTACGGGGTTCTGGATTTGGGCATATTACTTAACTTTTCTTAGTTTGTTTTCTCTTCTGTAAATGCAAATAATAATTGTAATTCCTATCAAGGTTATTGTGAGGATCATGGGATATAATTTCTAATAGGCCAATGTGTGGTTCTGACACATTTAGGACCTGCTCAATAAATACTAGGCTCTATTATTCTCAATATTGAGCACATAATGAAGGGGTGAAAAACTATATCAATTATAATTTTCTTACAAAAATATTTATTCACTGTTGAACAATGATTCTTAATGTTTTTCATCATAGAACAAGGGTTCTGACCTCGATCATCCACCCATCAAATTTGAACTGAGAACTTCCTGTGTATAAGACAAGGATGGATAGGATTCCTCCTCCTGTGTGTTTGCCAGTTCCAAGTGTCAGACATTACATAAGAAGTAGGACCTACATCCTGGGCCTCCCAGATGGCGCTCATGATAAAGAACCCACCTGTCAATGCAGGAGACTGAGAGACCTGGCTTCGATCCCTGGGTAGGAGGAAAAACTGGCAACCCACTCGGGTATTCTTGCTTGGAGAATCTCATGGACAGAGGAGCGTGGCAGGCTACAAAGCTACAGGGTCACAAATAGTCCGACACAACTAAGGCAACTTTGCATGCAGATCCTGCTGCTGCTACTGCTGCTGCGTCACCTCAGTCGTGTCCGACTCTGTGTGACCCCACAGATGGCAGCCCACCAGGCTCCGCTGTCCCTGGGATTCTCCAGGCAAGAACACTGGAGTGCGTTGCCATTTCCTTCTCCAATGCATGAAAGTGAAAAGTGAACTCTCTCAGTTGTGTCTGACTCTTCGCGACCATGGACTGCAGCCTACCAGGCTTCTCTGCCCATGGGATTTTCCAGGCAAGAGTACTGGAGTGGTTGCCAAGGCAGGTCCTGTCTCCCCAAAGTCTCCATGTGACCCAGACTGTAGCTATATGAGAGCAGCCACTTCATTTTGATTCCTGGGATCTCCAGGGGGAAAAGCAAATCATAAAATAAACCTCAGAAATATCAAATATTTAACTTATGCTGGTGAAATATGCATACATTTATATAACCCAAGTAATGGATTATAAAATACATGATGCAGTAAACCCTACACAATACTTTCCAACTGTTCATGGTAGTCTGAAGAACTTTGCAAAAGGATAAAATTATTAATATAGCAGATTTTATACAGGCTTTCATGAACACTTGGATCTCAACAGAGGCGGTTTGGAAGTTGGAGTTGAATGTGGGTGGGCCCGGGTCCCTCATCCCACTTCATTCAAAGCAGCTCCTCTTCCGTTATCTGTCTTATAGCCTAGATTCTGAAGAAACTGCCTAAAAACTAAGGGTGCATTCTGATGGTAAAAATCAATCAAACAGTTTGAAAATCACAGCATTAAAAAAGTTCAATCTGGTGACTTCTGGTGACAATCTGGTTAAAGGAAAAACTTTAACATCTCTGAAGCTTACCTGTCACACTAAATTTATAGCAGCTTAATGTTTCAGCATTGTGTCAAGGACTACTCCAAAGCTAATGCTAAATCCTATATGCTTTTTAGTACAGATACCAAGTAAGCATCCTCCTCCACTTAGGAATCTTATTTATGTACTTTGAATGGGGATAAGGAATTCGTCTCTTACAGAGGCCTGCACTGTACTTCACCAACCGTATGTGTGTGTCGGGGGAGGTGAGTGGGTATGTTTACAGGACTGGGGGAGAGAGGATAAAATTCAGGTATAAAAACTTACATGTAAAATAATTACTGTCTTTTTTTTTTTTGGTTTAATTTTCTTTTAGCTTAATTTGATCTTCCTAATCAAAAATGCCAGCTTTCCCAGATGCTACTGTGAAGATCCAAGCACAAGTTCTTCTTCATTGTCTCTCTCTATGCTTCAAGAACTCACTGATTCACTCATGCATCCATTCAATCAGTTCAGTTCAGTCACTCAGTTGTGTCCGACTCTTTGCGACCCCATGAATTGCAGCACGCCAGGCCTCCCTGTCCATCACCAACTCCCGGAGTTCACTCAAATTCACGTCCATCAAGTCAGTGATGACATCCAGCCATCTCATCCATTCAATAAACCTTGCCAAATTTCTGCCATACTTCGGAGACTGCAGAATGGTGAAATGACTAGATCTAAACCGATCAAAAAGATGTGATGGGTACACACACACACACATTGAATCAGCATGCAAAAACCGAATTAGCACAGGCTCTGGGGTCAGACCTGTCATGGTGTGAGATCCGTTTCAACAGTTATAAAGTCTGTGAACTTGAGTTAAGCCATTTATTCTCAGTCTCACAGATGAGGAAATCAGTTTCACAGATGAGGAAACCAAGTCTCAGTTTCCTCATCTGTGAAACAAGGCTTAATAATATCATCTACATACAGTTCTAGTGATTAAATGTGCAACTATATGTTTAGACACTGGCCCCTAGCCCAGTATAAAATGATTACTCAATGAGTAGTAAGAATTTGTTTTCTTTGAAAGCTCAAGGCCACAAGCCACTGGATTGTGTAAATTCATGGATGGAGTACCCAGCTGGCAGTGCATTAACAAAACAATGTTTTTGGCAAAAGGTTCTGAGGCAGTCTCAGTTGCTCTCAACTTCCCAGGGAAAATTTTGCTATCTTCAAGCATTTTCTAAATTAACAGAACCCTAACTTGGCTTAGAGATGTACTTACTTGGTATAAATTGGCCTTTATTTTGGAAGTGAACACCATGTGAACCCAGGTGTAAAACAGAGAGGGCTCCAAAGTACTCTATAAACATGCTTTCTAAAAATGATCATATGAAAGATTAATGTAAATTGACACTGTTCTCAACACAGGAGCAATTCCCTGGGAATGGCTTAGGAGATTTAAGCCATCAGCAGCAGGATAACAGCTAACACACTGAAGTAATGATAACTAAATGGTGCTCTGAGTTATTAATGCAATTTCTACAAGAGCTTTGCTCATTATGAGGATATGGTGATCAAACAAAGCAAATTTGGCTCCATAGTACTTGGCACACACTGCATATTTTTAATGCTTGAGGCTTAAAAAGCTGTGAATGCATTTGGCTTAGTATTGGGGCTTTTCTGGTATATTAGCTTCTTACTGCTGTTATAACAAATTATCGCCAAACTTGGTGCCTTCAAACAGCACACATTTATTATCTTGGAATTCTGTAAGGTAGCAGTCTAATGTGGGTCTCACTAAGCTAACACCAAGTTGTTAGCAGGTCTCCTTTCCTTTATGGAAATTCTAGGGGGTAACCTGCTTTCTTGCCTTTTCCAGCTTCTAGGTGTTGGCCTAATTCCTTGGTGCCTGGCTGGCTCGCTTCCTGCAACTATTGATACAAAGCCAGCAACATTGCATATTTCTGATGCTTATTTCTCTCTTCATCTTCTGACTACAGCTAGGAAAGTTTCTCTCCTTTTATGGATTCTTGTGAATAGACTGGATTCACCTGTACAACTCAGGATAATCACTCCAACTGAAGGCTTTGAACCTTGTCATATCTGAAAAGTCTTTTTTTTTTTTTTTTGGCCATATAAGGTAAAATACTCACAAATAATGGCGCTTAGGACACAAATATCTTTTATCTGTAGAGGGTCATTATTCTGCCTACCACATATGGCAACGGGGTGAGTGAGCTATTAAAGTTGCTGTTAAAAGACACATGGCTGTAGGTCTTCTGAATGCTCTGTTGTATACAGCCATTAAGGAAGACATGAACATTCAGAAAGTTCTCCTGCCCTGTACCTTCTGTTAAACTTTAGTTCCATCTGTAAAATGACCACTAATGGACTAACTAACCACTAGCTACCCTTCCAGTTTAAAAGGATGGGATGCTTCTATATGGACTAAATTTTATGTACTACTCCTTGACAGATTTAGATGATTCAGATTTCAAGGCAAATTAAAGAATCAGAAAAGATGGAAAACATTTTAAAAAGGACAGAAAAGGTACTGTCTAGACCGCGTGGATTACCCAACCTCGTGATCTTTGCCCTGGCCAGTCCCCACATGCAGTACTGTGTTCCTCTGGCCCTGCAGCTTTTGAAAGGAGTGGTCTGCACACCAAACTGAGCCTATGGGACACCAATCAGGAAGGTGAGGGGTCTCTCCAGCTCGAACCATAATGGCAAGAGCAACAAAAAGTACTTTGATGAACAGAAAATTGGAAAATGGGATGAAATTGGGGATATGATAATTTGTCCTTATTAAAGAAAGGGATTCCTTTCTTCCAGTAACTAAACCCACGTGGACATTTAGTTACTCAGTGGAGGGCCAAGGTTAGATTAATGAGTAGAAGGCACAGGAAGGTTCAATATGAGAGGGAACTTTCCAGGAGTAAGACCTGGAGCATGAAAGCAGCTGCTTGTGAGGCAGTTAACTCTGTATGATTAGACTGTGACTGTGACCAGAGGCAGTGCAGAGTCAATTCCTCCATTGCTAGTGGCTTTATGTGGTAGTCCTAAAGATCCCCTTACCACAAAACTTCTAGAAATGTTATGAATCTGGTTACTATAAAAATCGATTAAGAAGATAATTATACAAAATTGGTGCTTTAGATTATACCCAAAGAAGGATTTCTATTAAGCAAGGGTAGAAAGATTTGAGGATACACAAGCAAAGAAAGTTTTGGGATAGATTTTAAAAAGAGTTGGCACTTTTTATTAATGCATTATTTATTCTTAAATTGCATTCTTCTTAGGATTAAAAGGTAGACTAGAGCCATGACTTTGAAATTGCATCAGTGGGGTCTTCTGGTCCTTCTGAGTGAGTCAGTTGCTGCCAGGTACGGGAAGATAAAGGGGAAAAGAAAGAACAGAGATAAAGGAGAAACAAAGAAACCATTGCCAACCATAGCCTACATTCTGCTCTCAACCACAGGAGCTCCACATTAGGGCTCCTGGTAAAGTTTCCTTTAAAAATGAAACTCAAATGCTTTTTCAAAAGGTAATATTGGGGTCTAGCAGACTATTCAGACATAAAACTGGAGGATTTGAAATGAAATGAACCTAAAATCCTTTTCCCCATAGTTTAGAGATATATCACATTTTTGAGCCTGCTTTTCAACTTGTGTAAATTTCTACATACCTTCATGTTTTGATATTCCACCATTGGGTACTGCTTTGTAGTGTGATCTGATGGAGACAACACACACACATTTTTAACATCTAAACCATGATCATATTATATTTCAAGAAACTCCATAGACATGCCTTATGGAACCCCAAGGGTTCATACAACTGAGATAAAAATCTGCTGTCCCACAGTTTACTGACTTTGATTAAATTCACTAGAACAATTCCTAAGTGAATGATAGACAATAACAACAGACTTCTGCAACTTTTAAAAATAAAAACTATCAAAAGACAAATGGCAAACCAAGGGGGACATGCCTGCTGCTCATCACTGAAAGCTAATTTCTCTAATAATAAAGGACTCCTAAGACACTGACAAGAAAAAGGCTCACAGTCTAACAGAAAGATGGACAAAGGCCAAATACATAGTTAATAAAAAAGGAAATGCAAATCACCGTTAAATATATAAAAAGATGCCCAATTTTACTTTTAATAAAGCCCATTTAACTGGAAAAATCCAAAAGTTTGATAATAGTACCTTGGTGAATCTGAAGAAACAGACAAACGTTCTTGTGTGTTCCTCCACTGAGGGCTACTTAATAATATTTATCAAAATGATAAGTGAGTCTACTCTTTGACACAGCAATTCTAATTCAGAGGATTTACCCTGCAGATATAAGTGCATATAAAAAAGATTTATGTATGAAATTACTCATTATGTTGTTGTTTATAATAACACAAAATTGTAAATAATTCAAATGAACTGACTACACAAATAATGGAAATCCATATAGTGAGATAATACGTAGCTGCAAAGATGAATGCAGGAGTTTTGCATGCACTGCTCTGCAGGACCTAAATCACCAGAAGATCTTTCAGAAAAAAAAGCAAGATGCAAAACACTGTGCAGAATAGCGCAGTATTTGCCTTTTTATGTAAAATGCATCCAGTGATATATAGTCATGATTGTTTTTATATATATCAAGGACATTTGAAAGTATACTGACACATATTAATTAAATAGTTATTTGTGACTGGATAGAGAAAATAGGCAGAGGAGGCCCCGGATGAAGAGGAAGTTATTTTATTGTTACACTTTAATTTCTCTAGTTAGATGAATCTCTAATCTCTGATTTCTTTTTCAAAATTAAATTTAAAAATTAATTAAATGACCATCTTCTGATAAACTAAGATTCACCTCAACAACTATTCACTTTTTTGTAAGGGAGCCTATTCTTTAAAAAGTTTTTTGAAATGAGAATAAGACTGACATACTAAAAATAATAAAACCATAATCCATGTAGGTGAATGAGAAGTTAAGTATCTCCACCTCCCCTGCTAACATAGATAAAGGGAGTAATCACAAACTTTAAAATTCCAAACTTTCAGACAACGAAAGAAATATTTTTTTTAAAAAATTGAATTATCTAATTTTTATCATCTGATAAAACATAGCCTACCATCTTTTTTTTATAATCTATTACAATTATTGTAACCTATAGCAGATTTTATGGAGATAGAAGCATTATTAGTTTTATAAAAATTTAAGAAGATCATTCCTTCTCTTTTAAAATTTACTCTGTAGTAATGTCAGCAATACTTCTATAGAATATATAAAACATGATCATATTAAATAAAGATTAGTTATTTTAGTGCAACAAATGGCCATAAGGCTATTTTAGGTAATAAAAAGTAGCTAACTTTTAATTCTTTCTCTAAGAGAGACAATGTTAAGTGTTTTTTCCTAAATTGTCCCTGAGAAACAAGCAGTCACTTAATATCCCCTTTACACAAATGTAGAAACAGGCTTTTAAGTTGAGTATCTTGATGAAGGGTAGGCAGCTATTTCATGAAGAAGACAGAAGCTGAACCCACAGTGAGATTCCCAAGGCAATGTTCTTGACCAACACACACCACGACCACTCCTGTCACAAAATGGAAACCTGGGGAAGCACATTTATAAGGAAATCCAGGAAAGCTTGGAATAGAGGGAACCAAGGTCAAGGTGAGAAATCTCCTGGTGCGACCCCATGAACTGTAGCCCACCAGGCTCCTCCATCCATGGGATTCTCCATTTATGGGATTCTCCAGGCAAGAATACTGGAGTGGGTTGCCATTTCCTTCTCCAGGGGATCTTCCTGACCCAGGGATTGAACCCAGGTCCCCCGCATTGCGGGCAGATGCTTTAACCTCTGAGCCACTAGGGAAGCCCATGAGTTAGCATAGATTTGGAATTTATATGTTAAAAAGGTCTCCAAATGTTCTAATGTAGCTGGAGAAAAACCTAAATATGGGAATGGTTGCCATAGATATTTTTCCTATGAATATGCTGTCACTCAAATGGAGTTTTAAAAGGAGCCAGTCAGCAGTCGGTTCAAGGACACATCCTCCCCAGATCCTGGAGTGCAGCTATTCCCTGCTGCTGAAGAAACAGCCATCCATTTGCTTTGGCTACCACACTCTCAGTTGGCAAGGTCAACGTTCTATTTTTAGAAGCTGTGATGGTTGACTTCATTCAGCTGGAGGGCCATCTCCACAACTGTCTCCCTCTGTAGATCTAGCACTGCAATAGATGTGTGTGGCAGACAGCAGACACCGTCCTTGCCCTTGACAAGGTATAGAGCTGTCAATGTGAGCAGCTGAGATTTACATACTTTGAAACAATTATAGAACCATAAAAGACAGTGCGTAATCAAGGGCCAGACTGTGTGGTACGGCTCAGCTTATGCAGAAGCAGAGAAGGCATATGATGAAGCACAGTAAGAAAAGTTTTTACAGAAGGATGGGTCTTGAGTTAGTCCAAGGTTATCAGAGGAAGGAGGTCATATTTAGGGTGTGAAATAAGAGCTTGAGAAAAGGCTGAGAGGCCAAAGTCATATTTTCAGTGTAGTTTGTTGCTGCCGCTAAGTCACTTCAGTCGTGTCCGACTCTGTGTGACCCCATAGACGGCAGCCCACCAGGCTCCCCCATCCCTGGGATTCTCCAGGCAAGAATACTGGAGTGGGTTGCAGTGTAGTTTAGAGCCAATATAATGTTCACAATTTTTTTTTTTGTTCATGCATCATCTTATTCTCATTTTGATAACCTACTGCATGTTTAAATTCTGCTAAGCCCAGGGAATACAAAGAAGAGTATGATAAGATCTTTATCCTTATCATCTGAGGATGAAGAGTTTACTTTTAGCTGGGGTAGCACTTGTGCATATTGAGAATGGGATGGTATGTATGTTAGAGGGTGATGGCAGCGAAGGAAGAAAAACTCACTGAATGGATGAGAGATGGCAAATATGAATGGAAATATAAAAGGTATCTAATAAAAGAAACCTGGGAGATGAATCTGGAAAGGTATTTTGTTCCAGATTATGGAGAATCACGAATACTATGACTTGACATCATAATGTATATTGAGAAACATAATTAAGGCAAAGGAAAGATAGTGAAATTCAATGTAAATAATTAAAAAAAATACTTTGGGGAATGGAGATGACTGAAAGAACAATATAAAAGTCATGATTTTAAGGACATACTGAAGAATATAAATAAAAGAATAAAGCAAGGAATAAAATGAGGCCAGGGAAAATGTCTAGAAGAGTTTGGGAAGAGCCAGGACTAATGTCATCACAAAGTAAATAATTAAAAAAAATACTTTGGGGAATGGAGATGACTGAAAGAACAATATAAAAGTCATGATTTTAAGGACATACTGAAGAATATAAATAAAAGAATAAAGCAAGGAATAAAATGAGGCCAGGGAAAATGTCTAGAAGAGTTTGGGAAGAGCCAGGACTAATGTCATCACAAGAGGACTAAAGTTTAAAAGGTTGAGAAGAGAAGCCTTTAGAATGAAAGATAATAATAATACATTTTTTTTATGATTGAACATAGATTAGGAAGGACTGGATTGACTAAAATACCATTCCCATACTTTCAGGTCTAACATTTGTCCAGCTTTCTATGTGGACAAAAATAAGGATGTTAAGAGAAGTCTTTCTGGAAGCAAAATAGTGGGTTCAATCTTATACATCAAGGGTCTGTGTACTTAAAATGAGATTCTATCCCCTGTGTCAAAACGTATCTATAAGTATAACTAATTGCCTTACAAAATCTACATTTCACACTTGTATTGAGTTTTCTCCTTTCTAAATATCATGTTTCACCACATTATAATTTAATTTAAAAAGAAAAAATGAGTTTTAGAATGACATTCTTTCTTTCTTTTTTTTTTAAGCTCTGAATTATAGTGAGTCAAATCTAGCAGAGAGGCTTAAATGTGATACCTGAGCAAATCTGCAGAAGCATTCACAGTTAGAAGCATTTCTCTGGGAAGGATAAAGACCTTGATGGATGATCCAACCGTTTGTACAAGGTCTGATAGAAGAAGCTATTATATAGCTGGGATTGTGATTCATGAGAGTAAATCCAGGTGACTACTGACAAGTTCAGATGAAGAAACTGAGTTGAAGCCACGCATTAAACTCAGGTTACAAGGACTAAGATAAGGAAAAAAGTGAGTAAGATGATCAGCTTTACTTCAGAACAACTGGACAGGAAGTCCTAAAAGGGTCAAAAACAAAGCTGGAATTTTGAGAATTCTGAGATTATCTGACAAAATAAAGGCTGGGAGCACACTCATGGTGGTAACCACTCATCTCATGTGGCCTGAAGCCCAAGAAGAAAACACTGTGGACCAGAATGAGCTGTTCCCTGCTCCTCTGGGGCCAAGACCTACAGGAGATGCTGAAAGTCTAAGTAGAAAGTAAAAACAAGTGACATAGCATTGATTCTTTTGAGTTAATGAAGAATATTCAAGGTCCCCATGCTAGGGGAGCAGGGAAAGCACAGAGTCAAGAAGGTCCAGATAATCATTCAGATCAAACAGCAAACAAGACAAACAGACTTAGGCCCATACAGGCTGGTTGGATAGACGTTTCAGTAGAGGCGTGGCTTGTGCTGCTGAGGTCAAGGCCAGAAATGCCAATCTGTGGACAGACCTTAAGACTTAAAGGAGCTCGTCTCTGGAATTGTGTCTGTTTCTTTATATGGATATCTTGACTCGGGGCTTTGTTTTGTTTTCCTTCTACTTTTCTAGTAAACTTCCCCTTGAAAATTTTCCACCGCGTGATTAGAAAGCTGGAGGGCACAGGCGAGGTGATGGCAGCTGCCATCTCAGCTGGAGAACATTCACTCTTCTTCTTTTCCTTTCTCGGCAGCTGCTGAGGCTGAGGCTCAAACAGACAGAAAGGTGAAATCCCTGGAGGAGAGACAAGGCAGCTCTGATCACTGGTTCCTTCCTGCCTAGGGTGTTCTCTCACTGTAAGGCTATGTCCCCTTTTAAATATATAAATGTTCATATATATGTATATTCACAAATATGCACAAAATAGTGAAGTCATCAGTAGCTACTGCATGCTCCCTTAGTCTTTAACAGAAAACAATTACTGCTTCTGAATTTAAAAGTACAAATAAGATGCACCTAGAATGGCTTAATATATTACACGTAAACTACACATAAATGACAATGCTAGAATAATGTGTTCTAACAGTATATTGTGCCTTTAGCAAATTGCATTCCAACATATTTCCAATTTTATTTTGTGTTGAGAAGGAACAAACCTCCCTGGGCACTTTATAGCTCAAAGTATAAAACATACTGAAAAACCACTGAAAATAGTATTGTTTCTTCCCTTCACCTGTTGTGCAGTGTTGGTATGTCTTCATCCAGGTCAGAAGTAGCTAGATTTCAGTATTAGCACAGAAATGACAGGTAAAGTTATTCCTCCATGCTGGTTGCATTGGATTTCACTGGCTCCGACTGAACCAACTTCCCACTGATCTCAATGGGAGTGTTGCCTGAGAGAAGGTGGTAAAATTAAGCCTTGTAGTTTATAAAGTACCTTGGACTTTAAAAAATATATAGATTTCTTTTCTATGGTAGACCTCTGTGACTCTTCCATGCACTAAATTGTCACTGACTGTGGAGATAATGTGGGACATGGAAAAGATGGGGAAAATCCAAAGCAAATTAAGATCTAGTCAGTATCATTATGCGTGAAGAGGCAAATGCTAAAGCCTTTTTTTAAAAAGAGAAAGTCTAATGCATGTCTTGACTATATGCTCCACTAAGAAATTGAATATTGAGAAATCAATCTTGCAGCTTTACATGAGCTGAGGTTTATGGGATGGGACAGAGCCAAGCTGATATTGCCAGATTTATTTTGCATATAACCTTTTTAATCCTGCAGATATGAAATGCAACATTGAAAGTATTCACTACTCAATAAAGACTTTCTATTGCTTAGAGAAATAGTCAATAAACATGCTATTCTTCTAAGCCAAGATAATATTGCTGAAGCCCATTGAGATTCATGCTGCCCACACAACCTTTTGGTACAGCTTCTTAAAGTGATCACAAAATACCTAATACTAAAAATTAGACTATATATCAATAAAATCATTAAAAACATCATGTTATTTTACATGTCATTCCCTTGCTGGAGAAGGGAACAAAAGCATATATTTTAGGGTGGAATAAAGTGGTAAAAGAGTTCAAGGCAGGATATAAGAATATGTTATCTGAAAATGAAATCAGAGTCCTTGCTGGTGGTCTATAAGGGAAATGAGATTTTGAGATACCATTTATATCCTTCTCAAGAAGGAACATTACAGAAACACCAAGGGCTTGAGAATTATGAAGGATAACTTTGCTGTTCAGAAAACTGGATAGAATCCCATAAAAGGTATAAATAACTAGTAAACATGACCTTTCTCTGGGAATTTTAAATCTAATGTAAAAGCTTGACAAACTTCAGTGAACTACATGCCACGTGGAATATTTTCATGGCTTTCAGCATATGGAGATATAATTAGAGCAAAGCCCAACTACACACAGACATATGCAGTGAAATTGCTATAATTATTGAAGAAATTGCTATTAGCTGGGAAGTTCTGTGAAGGCCTTGAGTTCTGGATAGAGTTTTAAATGAAATGAACCATGGCCCACAGTGAAGCGAACATGTCAGACTAGACATTTTGAAGGTCAAAGTCAAGAATGATGAATTCAGATTTGGAGGCCAGCTAATAGATTTGGAGACAAAAACCAAAAGAGGTAAGAAGGAGAAACGAATAAAAGGCCTGCCAGGAAGCGCAATTAGGTAAAGAAATCACTAAGAATAGGTACTTAAATGCATGTTGGATAAATTAGTATTAAATGTATATTATATTCTATTACCTTAGTAAAAGTAGTTCCTGTTTACTGGGTCCCTACCATTTCCCAGGCAGTGTGTTGTTTTTATATACATTCTTTTTTGACCCTTAAACATTGTGAAATAATATTATCCTTATTTACAGAGGAGCATAACTGTATGCAAGGAAATTAAGCAACTTTCCCATGGTATTGTGATTTGATAAAAGAGGCAATTAAGACACTCAATGCTATTACTATAGAATGACAACATTACAATGACTCTAGAGAAAGACACTCTGTTGTCAACACTTCGGCTAGATCAGAGGAGAGAGAGGCTTCAGAAAAAAACCCTGTGGTAGTTCAAACATGAAGCTAGAGCTGTGAACTGTTGTTGCAGAGGGTTGACCTAAACACTGCAGGGTAAAAATCAACAGAGGCTGTAAACACCAATATGCGGTTGTTTAGTTGCTAAGTCATGTCCAGCTCTGAGACCACATGGACTGTAGCCCGCCAGGCTCCTCTGTCCATCGGATTCTCCAGGCAAGAATACTGGAGTGGGTAGTCATTTTCTCCTCCAGGGGATCTTCTCAACCCAGGGGTCGAATCTTCAAACCTGCATCTCCTGCTTGGCAGGCAGATTCTTTATCAGTGAGCCTCTTGGGCAGCCAAACGATAGTATAAACAATATCAAAGATTTATGACACTGGCCCCTAACTAACTTATAGAATATGTTTAGGCTAAAAACGTCATAGAAGCGTAGTTTGAAACACAGGCTAGGAAGTCAGATTGCCTAGGCTTGAGGGGATCCTTCCAAGAGCAAACTTTGAGATCTTTGGCAAGTTGCAAAGATTCTGTTATCTTGAGTTTTCTAATTTCAAAATAATTGTTACCATTAATATCTCCTATCCCATGATACTGCTGTAAAAATTAAATTAGATCTTGCCTATAAAATTCATAAGGAGTGATTAAGATAATACGTCTTCAATAAATGTTACTATTATTGGCATATGGACCTCAAATTGTCTATACATTTTTACCTATAAAAACCTGGGGAATATGAAATTCATTCTTTCCCCTCTAAATACAGTCACTTTGAAAGCTTTTTGTAGCTTACAATAAGAAAAAGCCTTATGTAACTATCACATGTGCAAGCTGCACACACATTTCATGAAAATACTCTCATTGACTGTTATAAAAACTGATATTCCCTTATATTGCATTCTCTTCTATTTCTTTCTTTTTTAAAAATACAAGTTGTGACTCACTAAGTTAACTTTATGATTCACTAAATGGTGTCAATTCACAATGTGAAAAACATTTCTAAATCTCTCCTTGGGTTAATCAAAATTATTACTGCATTGTGAATCTATATCCCGTTGTGTGGCATCTCAAAGATTTGATTTTATTGAATTGAGCTTAGGCATTATACTTTTAGAATATTTTGAGAGGCTTTATAAGAATAAACCTCATGAAATTTAGAACTTTATTCATTGTAGGCATTTTTGAGGGTCTGGTACAAAATCTCACACAACATCTCATTTACAAGAGCTCTTGTATGTTTAGATCTTACTTGTTCTGTTTAAAAAAAAAAAAATGGAATCTATGGGTCATTGAGGCATCAAAATTAAAGGGTCTAACTTTCCTGAGAGAAAATAAGATAGAAACAATAATAAGATAGAAATTATGTATGTTGTCCTTGAAGGTGAAGGTGAAGTCGCTCAGTTGTGTCCGACTCTTTGAGACCCCGTGGACTGTAACCTACTAGGCTTCTCCGTCCATGGGATTCTCCAGGCAAGAATACTGGGGTGGATTGCCATTTCCTTCTCCAGGGGATCTTCCCGACCCAGGGATCGAACCCGGGTCTCCCACATTGGAGGCAGACGCTTTAACCTCTGAGCCATTACCACTGTATTTATCTTATCATCTCATCACATTTTTCCATACTTAATTCCCATTGTTCCAATTCATTTTCATATTTTCATGGTCTCATTTATTTTTTATGATTTTTAAAGAGCTGGTATTGTTGCATGGTTCAAAATCCAATAGATTCAGAAGGGTGTACGGTCAAAAGTCTCCCTCTCATCTCTGTCCAGCAGCCATCCAGGTCTCTCTCAAATCAACGAATACAATCGATTTCTTGTGAATCTTCTCAAAGATCTATAATACCCCAAGAGGCATAAAGGTAAACTGACATGCCTTTTTATGATCTACCTACCTATCTAGCTAGCTTCTTCTCCTCTCCCAAATGTGTTCCCTATTTACATAATTTGGTGAAGGCCATTCCATATCAGTATGTGGCCTCTTCAGTGTTTTCCATGGCTGAATGATAGCCCACTATGGATGAAAATAATTGTTTAACCTATTTTCTACCATTGCATATTTGTTTTTAATGTAATTAAAACAATGACAATTACAAAAAGTACTGCAAGGAGCCTATTTATATCATTTAGCATGTGTGTACATATATTTTAGGTTAGACTCTTAGAAATGGAATTTATGGCTGGTGGATAAGTGTGTTTGTCTTTTTGATAACTATTGTCAAACTGCTCTCCATTCAGACTGACCAATTTATGTTCCTAGTAGCAAATATGATGATTTCGTATGTACTTCTGTAAAATCTTTCCAAATCCTCTTTTAAAATTGACATGCCATTGATATCTAATTATGTTAGTAAAATGAGAATTAAATTTGGTTAAAGGCACAGTAAGATTTAAAATTGGGGAAGGCAATGGCACCCCACCCCAGTACTCTTGCCTGGAAAATCCAATGGACGGAGTAGCCTGGTGGGCTGCAGTCCATGGGGTCGCTAACAGTCGGACAGACTGAGCGACTTCACTTTCACTTTTCTCTTTCATGCATTGGAGAAGGAAATGGCAACCCACTCCAGTGTTCTTGCCTGGAGAATCCCAGGGATGGGGGAGCCTGGTGGGCTGCTGTCTATGGGGTCACACAGAGTCGGACACGACTGAAGTGACTTAGCAGCAGCAGCAGCAAGATTTAAAATTAGAGAAACTTCCCAGTCACTGTATCTTAATAGAGAAAGGAAGATATAAAATTAGTGGAGGATTTGGGAACTGCAAACATACAAATTATAGTTTTAACTAAGAATGGATAAGTTCATTGGATATGAAGATGGATAGGTGGATGGACAGGTGAATGCATGTGGATAGATAGATCAATACATTAATAGATTGATAGATTAATAGATTAATAAGTGATTCTGAGATTTTCCAGTTAGTGATGAAGGAGAACAAGTCAGCAAAAGAAGATGTATTTACAAGGAGGTGTTAATAAAAGATGACAAAGAGTAGGGGAGTACACATATACCAGGTTAAGGAAAGAATTAAGATGGAAAATAATCTGGGACTTCCAGGGTAGTCCAATGGTTAAGACTCTGCAGTTTCAAGTCAGGGGGCAAGGGTTTGATCTCTGCTCAGAGAACTAGGATCCCACATGCCATGTGGTTTGATCAAAAAATAAAATTTTAAAAAAAAAGGAGAAGAATCTAATGAAAAGAAAGGCTACAATGTCCAGAAACAGAGACAAAATCTCTGAGTGTGGCCAGGGTAACAATATTAGTGATGAGAGCAAACCAAGGCAAAGAGAAGGGTGGAAGGCAGGTTTAAGGAAATCAAAAGGCAAGATTTTCTATGGATGCTGACTATAAATGCTGTGCTGACTTTCCAGGAACAGTCCATGTGATTTTGAATATTAAAAAGATGAAAAAGTTCCTTTCTACAATGGAAAGAACCATATGACCAAACTATATTCTCTACATAATTAGAGTATAACTATCATACAACAAAGGAAGGATACAATATGTAAAGGTAAAGACTGCAACTGTTTTAGCCCTCACAGATATGCAACATAATTAGCACAAGCTTCCTTAAACATCTTGTACTCATCTAGCCAAACTATTTATGGAATGTGCCCGTTCCAAATATGAATAGGTTAATTAAATACTCTGCAGTATTTATAAATACCAACCTGTGGTTAATATAGTTAAAAGACTGTTCACTAGCATGGAGAAATATCTTCCTAGCAATTTGTATCTAATATGCAGTATTAACCAATGCGCATTAAGATACTCACCAAAATAGAAAAAGATGAAAAAGGAGTTACTATTGTTGTAGTGTTTTCTACTTAACATTTTAAAGTACTTTAAACACTGTATCCTTTCATCCTTTGAGAAGATTTTAGAGGATAAAGTGGTATAGAAGAAAAGTAAGTCTAAAGGAGACAAGAATTGTGGACAAACGAAGAGTAAAGTAACAAGAAGGAAAAATAATTGTCAGAAATAAGAAGCAGAGAACATGGATAAACAGCTGGGAAATAAGGAACTGAGAAGTCCAGCACTTGATGTATAAAAAACTTACTCTGCAATAAAGGCCCTGAAACTGGTCTCAGTGTTACAGTATCTGGAGAAGGGCTTCCACTGCAGTGAGGAGGGGCAGGTGAGATCAACCAGGACTGACATACATCATAGAAAACACATCTTAGGAGACTGCCTTGTCTAGAACTCTCATTTTATGAACTGGGAAACTGAAATCCAGGGAGAGGAAATTATTTGCCTTCGTCATTAGGCTATCTTGCAGGAAAACTGAAGTTTTTAGTTTCCTCAGACTCTAGACAACTAAAGCCAAAGTCAAGACCCAGTAAAGATCACACTCCTTCAGTTCAGGTCGGTCACTCGGTCATGTCCATCTCTTTGCAACCCCATGGACTGCAGCATGCCAGTCTTCCCTGTCCATCACCAACTCCCAGAGCTTGCTGAAACCCATGTTCATCGAGTCAGTGATGCCATCCAACCATCTCATCCTCTGTTGTCCCCTTCTGCTCCTGCCTTCAATCTTGCCCTGCATCAGGGTCTTTTCCAATATCAGTTCTTCGCATCATGTGGCCAGAGTATTGGAGTTTCAGCTTCAGCATCAGTCCTTCCAATGAATAATCAGGACTGATTTCCTTCAGGATTGACTGGTTTGATCTCCTTGCAGTCCACAGGTCTCAAGAGTCTTCTCCAACACCACAGCATCAATCAAAAGCATCAATTCTTCGTTGCTCAGGTTTCTTTATAATCCAACTCTTACATCCATACATGACTACTGGAAAAATGTTCCTACATTCCCAATGATCTTACTGAATACTTTCCAAGTAACATCCTCCCAGTCACACATTCAATGGTTCAAATATCTATGTAACCTAATAAGACCTCAGTGGACCCATAGAACAAGTCCTCTGTCACTCCATCAACAGTGTAGAAAAGAAAACAAAGACCCCAGAAGTTGCTATGCTTAGCTAGACAGTGGTAAGTCTAACATATTATTGCTCACTTGGGTCATAATACAATTGCTATCATTTATTTTCCAAAACTGATATGTGATGGGCTGTCTATCTATCTGGAGTGAAGTGAAGTTGCTCAGTCCTGTCCGACTCTTTGTGACACGATGGACTGTAGCCTACCAGACTCCTCCATCCATGGAATTTTCCAAGAGTACTGGAGTGAGTTGCTATTTACTTCTCCAGGGGATCTTCCTGACCCAGGGATTGAACCCAGGTCTCCTACATTGCAGGCAGGTGCTTTACTGCTTTACTGTCTGAGCCACCAGGGAGATATATATATATACACACACACACTCATTTTAATATTTAATCATACAGCATCTGTCATTTTTACATAGTTGTTCCAGGTGAACAACTTCTATCTTCTCAGCTACTTTGTTAAACTCCCAGGAGGCAGAAACCCTGTCTTACATGGGATTTTGTCATCTTGTCCCATTAACACCTCAGGCTTGCCGTCACCATGTAAACTGTACCCACCTAAAGATTTGCAGACAGGTGGCTGTTTATCTCAATCCTTACTTGGGCATGATTCTAACTGAAAATTAAACTATGTTTCAGAGGACTCTCAGGAGACTCTGCTATGGAGATGCTAATGCCATTTCTACATTTCGAAGGCTCACTGACCAGCTAGATGCTCACTTTGAAGAATGCCATTTGACAACTGGCTTTTATTCTAATTCATAATCTCCTTTTCATCACTCACGTTTCTTGAATTTGCTGTCAGTTTAGCCTGGCCCAAGAGAAGTGACTTTTACTCTTTGCAGTTTCTCTGTTGTTTAATCAAATGGTGGGTGGAATCAAGGTTGGCTGCTCTAAAACTGCATCCAGGCAGGGACTCTTAGAGGGTGGAAATGTCAGCCTACCCACTGGGAGCTATTCCAAAGCCAGCTGGGTCTGCCTGCAACACTCTTAATTACCATTTTGTATTTTAAATGTCTCAGCCAACGCGCCCTCTTTAAAAAAAAAAAAAAAAAGTAAAATAAATAAGTTCAGGTAAACACAAAGGAAAGGAGACTCAGCAGAATGCAAGTTTCCCCAAACTTCACCTGGTGGAGAAAGCATAGGTAAAACGTTTCTTAGCATGTTTTTTTTGAAGATGGTAGTCAACTGCTGAAATGCACAAAGGATTTCAAGGATTAATTACCACAAGTCATAGCTCAGCCCTCACCTATATTGCCAAGAGAGGCATTTAATTTTGGGTACCCAATGATTTGGAAATGACTCTGCAAATAAAACCCTATAATCCTAGGTGTTGCCAATGACTTCATCAAGGAAGTTAAGCTAATTTGATGAAAGTGAGGAAATTTATGTCAGGCTGCACACAGCTTTTTTCATGAGCACGCTGGTTCCAACTTCTTTCTTCCATTTTCCTTGTCTTTGGCCCCACCTTTTAAACCCAGTTTGTTTTGTTCAGCTCCCATATTCTAGTAGTCAATGAAGTTGCAAACAGCTGTCAATGGAATACAGCTGAATGGAGAATGGTGGTTGTGGTGGATTAGTCACTAAGTCGTGTCCGACACTTGCGATCCCATGAGTCCATGGGATCCTGTAGTCCATGTAGCCTGTCAGGCTCCTCTGTCCATGGGATTCTCCAGGCAAGAATACTGGAGTGGGTTGCCATTTCCTTCTCCAGGGGATCTTCCCGACCCAGGAATCGAACCTGGGTCTCCTGCATTGCAGGCAGATGATTTACCAACTGAGCTATGAGGGAAGCCCTGAAGGGAGAATATTGTGCATTTATACCATAGAAACGTTCCCTTTGGATGTACATTTCAAATAGACTCAAGATGAGGCTTCAGACAGTGCTGACATTTCTTTAACTTTCAGTTTATGGCAGCCATCTTCAAAACATAAATGGTAATCCTAGTAACATAGTACCACAGTAATTCACTGTTAGAAACTAAAAATCATACATCTATATGTATGGGTTACACAATTCTCACTAGAATTTCCTATTCTATATTACATTGTAGACAAAATTAATTTAAGCCCAAACTTGTTCAGATCACACTTTAAACGTAAAATCCCTATAATAACAACATTACAGAAATTTTACTTCTTTGGGAAGTAGTGTAGCACCAGTGGGAGGTGGAAGGCACTAACAGTAATGGTATTAAATGTGTATTGTGCTTTATTCATTGAAAGATATTTACTATTCTCATCATACTCTTTAGAAAATCTGGTGGGAAACAGGTTTTAAATGAAATTTATATCAGATATGACTTTAAAGAAAAATGCAATTTTCAGAGGAGACAAGGGTGGGATTATTTTTGTTATGCATGTCTATATGGGTGTGTATTTCTGTATGTGTCTACTAGTTTCACAAATAAGCTGAATACCCATTCTAAAAAGCACTTCCCTTCCCAATATATACTTTGGGAGATCATGATATCTTTCCTTACTCATTTATGAAAGTCTTTTTTGGAATGAGTCTATAAATGAATGGTCATAGAAAAAAGTCATTTTATTAATGTTTTATCAAACTTTGTTTCAGATGAAATATAAAACTGTTTAATTTGCCACAGTTAATCCCAAATGGTATCTAACTGTTCTTAAAAGTAAAATCCACACTTAGCAGACAGATTCACCATGTTTGATGACATGAACATAATGAGGACTGGAGTTTTATGGTATGACCTTAAGAGACTCTTCAACAATTGTTTGAGCCTTGCCAAGATCACAAAAATAGGCATAGCACTTTCAAATATGATTGGGTTGAAAGTAGAAAATTCTGAAAGAGAAGAGAATACCAGACCACCTGACCTGCCTCTTGAGAAACCTGTATGCAGGTCAGGAAGCAACAGTTAGAACTGGACATGGAACGACAGACTGGTTCCAAATAGGAAAAGGAGTACGTCAAGGCTGTATATTGTCACCCTGCTTATTTATATTATATACAGAGTTCATCATGAGAAACGCTGGGCTAGAAGAAGCACAAGCTAGAATCAAGATTGCCGGGAGAAATATCAACAACCTCAGATATGCAGATGACACCACCCTTATGGCAGAAAGTGAAGAGGAACTAAAGAGCCTCTTGATGAAAGTGAAACAGGAGAGTGAAAAAGTTGGCTTAAATCTAAACATTCAGAAAACTAAGATCATGGCATTTGGTCTCATCACTTCATGGGAAATAGATGGGGAAACAGTGGAAACAGTGTTAGACTTTATTTTTGGGGGTTATCCAAAATCACTGCAGACGGTGATTGCACCCATGAAATTAAAAGATGATTACTTCTTGGAAGGAAAGTTATGACCAACCTGGACAGCATATTAAAAAGGAGAAACATTACTTTGTCAACAAAGATCTGTCTAGTCAAGGCTATGACCTTTCCAGTGGTCATGTATGGATGTGAGAGTTGGAATATAAAGAAAGCTGAGCACTGAAGAATTGATGCTTTTGAACTGTAGTGTTGAAGACTCTTGAGAGTCCCTTGGACTGCAAGGAGATCCAACCAGTCCATCCTAAAGGAGGTCAGTCCTGGGTGTTCTTTGGAAGGACTGATGCTGAAGCTGAAATTCCAGTACTTTGGCCACTCGATGCAAAGAGCTTACTCATTTGAAAAGATCCTGATGCTGGGAAAGATTGAGGGCAGGAGGAGAAGGGGATGACTGAGGATGAGATGGCTGGATGGCATCACTGACTCAATGGACATGAGTTTGGGTGGACTCCAGGAGTTGGTGACGGACAGGGAGGACCGGCATGCTGTGGTTCATGGGGTCGCAAAGAGTCAGACACGACTGAGTAAACTGAACTGAACTGAAAGGGTAGAATTCATATTAACATATAAATTCTATTTTGTGTAAAATAAAACCACCTCAGCCATTGTATCTTATATTCTCATCATGTATATAGGCAAAAGAAAGGAAACTATCATTCACTTATTAATGCATTCTTTTTTAATTTTTTTGACCATGAACTCTATGTCAGGCATTATGGTAAATACTGGCTATATAACAGGAGACTGTTTATCACATGGGACCACTCTCACAGTGCTTACAGTATTTACAATAATAACTGTATAAATACACTTTGATAAAAAATTTGAAGTAAAAATACAGTGTGCTAGGAAAGCAGAATATCAGGGGACCTCTAACACAGTTAGGGGGGTCACAGAAGACTCCCTGAAAAAGCAAGAAAATCTAAGGTCCAGCCACTGTATTAACTGCTTTGGGTATATTATCATTATCATTATTTTATTTCCACAGAAGTCTTACCAATTATATATTATTACCCCCATTTTATGGATGACAAAAACCAAGATTTAGGGAGATTAAGTCATTTACCTCAGTGCACACTGCTTACACGAGTCATAATTAATATTTCAATCATGTCTATCATATTCTTAAACTTATGTTCTTTCCACTCCACCACACTATCTCCAACAATGCCTCATATAGTCTGGCAAATCATGCTGCACTTATTTGCTAAACTTGCAGGGATCCTCAGTATGTTAAACGTCACTCAGTTGACATTATCTAATGAAAACTATTTGTGCCAAGGGAATTTTGAAGCTAATCCAATACAAATCAGTATCATTTTGGATGAGAACAAATTGGTAAATTGATCCAAATCCATCTTTTTCCTTGTAGAAGTCAATTTCCATGGAAAATATAGATCCCTTTGGGGGTAAATAAGCAGCAATCTGGGACATGGTGGACTGTATCATTCAAACAGAATTTGAACAGATTCTCTGGCTAAATTTGCTTCATCTCTCACACTCAGAGACTGCTGGCATTCTTCACCGGATAAATTCATGTTCGAACAATCCAGGGAGTTTCAGTAAAATATATACAACATTGTATATGTTCACTTCAATTATATACGTATTTACTGGGCACCTTCTAAAAGGAAAGCTTTGTGTGACGCTTCATCTCTTTCCTCCAGGAATGAACATACCTATCATCTAATAGGATGTTACCAGAACAACTTATTAACTAAAGGGACATAACTTAAAGGAAGTGATTTAAGTGTTGTCAGAACAAAGTGCCAGGAAGATTGAATGGAGGAAAGCAAGCATATCTGGTTGCTGAGAGAAATGGCATTTGAGGTGAAGTGGAGAGGGTGGGTTGGGGGGAAGGAAGAAACCCCATCAAAGGGTACAAATGTCAAAATCATTGGCTGTGGGGAAGCAGGGCAAAGACTAACAGAGTTTTGCCAAGAAAATGCACTGGTCATAGCAAACACCTTCTTCCAGCAACACAAGAGAAGACTCTACACATGGACATCACCAGATGGTCAACACCGAAATCAGATTGATTATATTCTTTGCAGCCAAAGATGGAGAAGCTCTATACAGTCAGCAAAAACAAGACCAGGAGCTGACTGTGGCTCAGATCATGAACTCCTTATTTCCAAATTCAGACTTAAATTGAAGAAAGTAGGGAAAACCGCTAGACCATTCAGGTATGACCTAAATCAAATCCCTTATGATTATACAGTGGAAGTGAGAAATAGATTTAAGGGCCTAGATCTGATAGACAGAGTTCCTGATGAACTATGGAATGAGGTTCGTGACATTGTACAGGAGACAGGGATCAAGACCATCCCCATGGAAAAGAAATGCAAAAAAGCAAAATGGCTGTCTGGAGAAGCCTTACAAATAGCACTGAAAAGAAGAGAGGCGAAAAGCAAAGGAGAAAAGAAAAGATATAAGCATCTGAATGCAGAGTTCCAAAGAATAGCAAGAAGAGATAAGAAAGCCTTCTTCAGCAATCAATGCAAAGAGATAGAGGAAAACAACAGAATGGGAAAGACTAGAGATCTCTTCAAGAGAATTGGAGATACCAAGGGAACATTTCATGCAAAGATGGGCTCGATAAAGGATAGAAATGGTATGGACCTAACAGAAGCAGAAGATATTAAGAAGAGGTGGCAAGAATACACAGAAGAACTGTACAGAAAAGATCTTCACGACCCAGATAATCATGAGGATGTGATCACTAATCTAGAGCCAGACATCTTGGAATGTGAAGTCAAGTGGGCCTTAGAAAGCATCACTAAGAACAAAGCTAGTGGAGGTGATGGAATTCCCGTTGAGCTGTTTCAAATCCTGGAAGATGATGCTGTGAAAGTGCTGCACTCAATATGCCAGCAAATTTGGAAAACTCAGCAGTGGCCACAGGACTGGAAAAGGTCAGTTTTCATTCCAATTCCAAAGAAAGGCAATGCCAAAGAATGCTCAAACTACCGCACAATTGCACTCATCTCACACGCTAGTAAAGTAATGCTCAAAATTCTCCAAGCCAGGCTTCAGCAATATGTGAACCGTGAACTCCCTGATGTTCAAGCTGGTTTTAGAACAGGCAGAGGAACCAGAGATCAAATTGCCAACATCCGCTGGATCATGGAAAAAGCAAGAGAGTTCCAGAAAAACATCTATTTCTGCTTTATTGACTATGCCAAAGCCTTTGACTGTGTGGATCACAATAAACTGTGGAAAATTCTGAAAGAGATGGGAATACCAGACCACCTAACCTGCCTCTTGAGAAATCTGTATGCAGGTCAGGAAGCAACAGTTAGAACTGCACATGGAACAACAGACTGGTTCCAAATAGGAAAAGGAGTACGTCAAGGCTGTATATTGTCTCCCTGCTTATTTAACTTATATGCAGAGTACATCATGAGAAACGCTGGACTGGAAGAAACACAAGCTGGAATCAAGATTGCCGGGAGAAATATCAATAACCTCAGATATGCTGATGACACCACCCTTATGGCAGAAAGTGAGGAGGAGCTAAAAAGCCTCTTGATGAAAGTGAAGGAGGAGAGCGAAAAAGTTGGCTTAAAGCTCAACATTCAGAAAACGAAGATCATGGCATCCGGTCCCATCACTTCATGGGAAATAGATGGGGAAACAGTGGAAACAGTGTCAGACTTTATTTTTTTGGGCTCCAAAATCACTGCAGATGGTGACTGCAGCCATGAAATTAAAAGACGCTTACTCCTTGGAAGAAAAGTTATGACCAACCTGGATAGTATATTCAAAAGCAGAGACATTACTTTGCCGACTAAGGTCCGCCTAGTCAAGGCTATGGTTTTTCCTGTGGTCATGTATGGATGTGAAAGTTGGACTGTGAAGAAAGCTGAGCGCCGAAGAATCGATGCTTTTGAACTGTGGTGTTGGAGAAGACTCTTGAGAGTCCCTTGGACTGCAAGGAGATCCAACCAGTCCATTCTGAAGGAGATCAACCCTGGGATTTCTTTGGAAGGAATGATGCTAAAGCTGAAACTCCAGTACTTTGGCCACCTCATACGAAGAGCTGACTCATTGGAAAAGACTCTGATGCTGGGAGGGATTGGGGGCAGGAGGAGAAGGGGACGACCGAGGATGAGATGGCTGGATGGCATCACGGACTCGATGGACTTGAGTCTGAGTGAACTCCGGGAGATGGTGATGAACAGGGAGGCCTGGCGTGCTGCAATTCATGGGGTCGCAAAGAGTCAGACACGACTGAGCGACTGAAATGAACTGAACTGAACTGGGGAAGCTTTTGGCACACTTGGACAGAGTGGTTGCTTTTGACTGAAAGATAGTGTAGCTAAGTTCTGGGGGAAGGAGTTGGTAATATCCTGGAGCTTTTATTTGAAGGGTGGTGGTTTAGTTGCTAAGTCGTGTCTGACCCTTCATGGACTGCCACACTCTTCTGTCCACGGGATTCTTCAGGCAGGAATACTGGAGTGGGTAACCACTTCCTTCTCCAGGGGATTTTCCCAACCTAGGAATCAAAGCTGGGTCTCCTGTATTGCAGGCAGATTCTTTACCAACTGAGATACTAAGGAAGATTTATTTGAAGGGAACTGGAGAACTTAAGGATTTTGAGGAAAAGATGAATGTGTGTTAAGGAACATACTTTAGAAAAATAAATTGGGTGAAAATGCAGAGAATTATTGGAATTAGGGGAAGAAGAGATAGTGAGGAGAAAATTTTGGAGATTATTATTAATAAATATTAACAAATTGAAATAAAGGACCATGATGAGAAAAGGTAGTGGTATATCTACAGAGTACAGTGATCTATAGTACTACTATTGTGTTACTGCTAACTGTAAAACATCTAAGTTCGTGTGTGTGTGTATGTGTATATATATATATATATATATATGAATGTATACATACACAATGCAATATTGTGCTCAATTGTGTCCAACTCATTGTGGTCCCATGGCTCCACTGTCCATGGAATCTTCTAGTCAAGAATACTGGAATGGGTTGCCACTTCCTACTTCAGGGGATCTTCCCAACTCAGGGGTCGAACCCACATCTCTTGCATCTCCTGCATTGGTAGGCAGATTCTTTACCACTAGCACAACCTGGGAAGACCCAATGGAATATTACTTAGCCATAATGAAATACTGCAAATTGCAATATCAAGGATAGATGCAGTAACATCATATAAATTGGCAAACCCATTTTGAAAAACTGTTTAACATTAACAAATCTGAAAGTACTTATATCTATAGCCAACAATGTCGCTCTTCAGTTCAGTTCAGTCGCTCAGTCGTGTCCAACTCTTTGCGACCCCATGAATCGCAGCACGTCAGGTCTCCTTGTCCATCATCAACTCTCAGAGTTCACCCAAACTCATGTCCATCGAGTCAGTGACACCATCCAGCTATCTCATCCTCTGTCATCCCCTTCTCCTCCTGCCCCCAATTTCTCCCAGCATCAGAGTCTTTTCCAGTGAGTCAACTCTTTGCATGATGTGGCCAAAGTGCTGGAGTTTCAGCTTCAGCATCAGTCCTTCCAAAGAAATCCCAGGACTGATCTCCTTTAGGATGAACTGGTTGGATCTCCTTGCAGTCCAAGAGACTCTCAAGAGTCTTCGCCAACACTACAGTTCAAAAGCATCAATTCTTCGGTTCTCAGCTTTCTTTGTAGTCCAACTTTCACACCCATACATGACCACTGGAAAAACCATAGCCTTGACTAGATGGACCTTTGTTGGCAAAGTAATAAGCGTCAGGTCTCCTTGTCCATCATCAACTCTCAGAGTTCACCCAAACTCATGTCCATCGAGTCGGTGACACCATCCAGCTATCTCATCCTCTGTCATCCCCTTCTCCTCCTGCCCCCAATTTCTCCCAGCATCAGAGTCTTTTCCAGTGAGTCAACTCTTTGCATGATGTGGCCAAAGTGCTGGAGTTTCAGCTTCAGCATCAGTCCTTCCAAAGAAATCCCAGGACTGATTTCCTTTAGGATGAACTGGTTGGATCTCCTTGCAGTCCAAGAGACTCTCAAGAGTCTTCGCCAACACTACAGTTCAAAAGCATCAATTCTTCGGTTCTCAGCTTTCTTTGTAGTCCAACTTTCACACCCATACATGACCACTGGAAAAACCATAGCCTTGACTAGATGGACCTTTGTTGGCAAAGTAATATCTTTGCTTTTTAATATGCTATCTAGGTTGGTCATAACTTTTGTTCCAAGGAGTAAGTATCTTTTAATTTCATGGTTGCAATCACCATCTGCAGTAATTTTGGAGCCCCCCAAAATAAAGTCTGACACTGTTTCCACTGTTTCCCCATCTATTTGCCATGAAGTGATGGGACCGGATGCCATGATCTTCATTTTCTGAATGTTGAGCTTTAAGCCAACTTTTTCACTCTCCTTTTTCACTTTCTTCAAGAGGCTTTTTAGTTCCTCTTCACTTTCTGACATAAGGGTGGTATCATCTGCATATCTGAGGTTATTGATATTTCTCCCATCACTCTTAGGTATGTACCAAATGTATGTGTACATAAGATAAAAATATGTGTATAAGAATGTTAATAGCATTTATAACAGCCCCAATGCTTGGCTGTTCTCATGCAACACAATTGTTCATAAATAGGGAAATGAATAAATGGATGAATGGGTTGTGTTAGATTCCACAATGGAATACTACATAGCAAAAAAAATGAATGAACAGCTGCTGCACACAACACTGACCAAATGAAGCCAGAAGAAAGAACACAGTGAATACTGTTTCATTCATATAAAGTGCAAAAATAAGTCAAACTAGTCTACAGAATCAGAAATCAAAGCTGGGGCAGTCCATGGAGAGAATAAGTGGTGATGACTGGGAGGGGGCAGACAGGATTTCTTAAGTGCTGGTCAAGTATTTGGTTGGCAAAAAGTTCATTTAGATTTTTTTTTTTCTATCAGAAAAACCCAAATGAACTTTTTGGTTAACCCAATACTTTTTCTTGGTCTCAGGGGTGATTACACGAGTCTGCTAATTTGGTGAAAATTCATCAAGATGTCCACTCATGATTTGTTTACTTTGCTGAGTGTTCTACTTCAGTAAAAATCTATTATGTTAAAAAGATATATGTGGGAAAAGGGAAATGTTACAGAAAGGTGAAGACATTGCAAATATAAACTAGAAGTGATGCCAGCAAGACGCTTAGTCATTTCAAGGCTCCCTATCGTATTCAAGATATCACAAGGTGCTCACATATCTGGCACTTCAACCTTCAGAAAACCAGAAATCACACAGGAAAGATGGATAGGATAAATACAAAATGTAGAATTACCTTCTGTTCCCACATACACCCATTTACTTGGGGGGTAATCTGTGACACAGCATGAACACTCTGCATTGAATTAGTTCTCCTAGCTATTTTAGCAAGTATTCATCTATGTGTATCTGTCTCTAATGTTGGGGGTCTCAAGAAAAGGACAAAGAAACTGATGATCTGACTGAAAGCATTCAAAATATTTGCTTTGGTAAAGTATGTGCTGTCATGTTCTGGCATGGACATTTCCATTACAGATAAACAAAATGGTCATTCATGCGTGTACACTCATTATTACAATCCATTACATAAGTCTTGCTTGATGGCTGATGATCCAAAGCTGTAGGTCCCAAAATCTGGCCTGGCCTTATTACATATGCCCATTAAAACTGCATTCACATGACAGTGATCAATAGGTACTTCTACTACATAGATAAAAGTAAAGGAAATAAAATTTAAAATTTTAATAAAACTTAACTGTCAAACTGCAAGGAGATCCAACCAGTCCATTCTGAAGGAGATCAGCCCTGGAATTTCTTTAGAAGGACTGATGCTGAAGCTGAAACTCCAATACTTTGGCCACCTCATGAGAAGAGTTGACTCACTGGAAAAGACTCTGATGCTGGGAGGGATTGGAGGCAGGAGGAGAAGGGGACAACAGAGGATAAGATGGCTGGATGGCATCACGGACTCGATGCACATGAGTCTGAGTGAACTCTGGGAGTTGGTGATGGACAGGGAGGCCTGGCGTGCTGCGATTCATGGGGTTGCAAAGAGTCAGACATGACTGAGTGACTGAACTGAACTGAACAGTCAAAGAACAGTTTGAATCCCAACGGAATTATAAAACACTATGAATTTTAATTGAAATATAGAATCTATTGTTTTTTTTCCTTATGCTCTAGCTCTGATTTGTCATTTGCAGGCTCTTTGTAATTGATGTTAATGAACTGTCACCCCTGAGCTGATTTTTGGTAGATAGGGGCTGAGGAATGAGCCTAAATAGATTACCCTCTACATGTACCAGTATTAGACTTTTTGGCAGAAACTAGAGACTGCTGCTGCTGCTAAGTCACTTCAGTCGTGTCCGACTCTGTGTGACCCCATAGATGGCAGCCCACCAGGCTCCCCTGTCCCTGGGATTCTCCAGGCAAGAATAGTGGAGTGGGTTGCCATTTCCTTCTCCAATGCATGAAAGAGAAAAGTGAAAGTGAAGTTGCTCAGTCTGTCCGACTGTTAGCGACCCCATGGACTGCAGCCCACCAGGCTACTCCATCCATTGGATTTTCCAGGCAAGAGTACTGGGGTGGGGTGCCATTGCCTTCCCCGGAAACTAGAGACTAACAGTCACAAAAAGGAATTAAGTATCTCCTCACAACAGGGGATAACTTCCTCAAAGGCAGGTCCTTGAGCACTAAGGGGACAGACTGGCAGAGTTTTCACTCTTGGGAGCAATGTCATACCTTCACTGTGGATGTCTTTCTTCTGGTTTAGTTGCCTAATCATTTTCCCTATATCGAATTCACAATTAAAATGCAAATCACAATTTAAATGCAAAAAACCATAACATAATAGACTTGACAATAGGATATGATTGAAATGCTTTGGCACTAATCTATTTTTTTCTGTAATGGGAAGGCAATTTCTGCTGAATCAGAAGGATCCCTCTCTATGTATTGCTGACCAGATCATTGATTTTTTTCAGTTCAACACAATGTTCATTCTGGTGCAGGATCTGCAGCAAGGCAGTGATGGCACATGGAGGTGGTAGTTTAGTCACTAAGTTGAGTCTGAATCTTGGAACCCCATGGATTGTAGCCTGCCAAGCTCCTCAGTCCATGGGATTTCCCAGGTAAGAATACTGGAGTGGGTTGCCATTTCCTTCTACAGGGGATCTTCCAGACCCAGAGACTGAAGCCCTGTCTGCTCATTGCCTGCAGAGTTCTTTTACCACTGAGCCACCGAGAAGCCCTGCAGCAATGGCATAGACAGACCCCAGTTCACAGAACAGGCCAATATACTTAACACGTTGTGGTATGTTTGATAATCACTAATCCATAACATACATAAACACACACACCACACAAGCCATGAGAGAAGACTTGACCTATAAAAGCTGAACCTAACAGGGTCTTTTGCCCAATCAAATTCTCACTCATTCTTTAATCCCATTTGCATCTCTTCTCAAGGTCCCATACTGTGCTAGCCTTCCTCATTTTCACCTTCCTAGTACTAAGGGAATTAATTGATTATTTTGTTTTAAAAGACTTCCTGCAGGGCTGTAGACAACCTGGGTAAATAAAAATAATCATGAGAGAGTAAATTGTGTCTGTACATGATATTATATCCTACTCAATTATGTTAATAGGGACTAAAATAATTAGGAGATGACTATTTCTATTTATGCCCCTATTGGTGTAAAATTTACTTCCCTCATCTAGGGCTTCATGGGATCTGTGCATTCTGGAGCTCTACTTTTTTCTCTGAAAACTTCTGTCTGATTATTTCATTTGCTTGATAGTAGGCACCAGAAAAAAAAAAGTAAATAAAAGAGGTGAAACCAAATCAATTAAGAAGATATTTATTCAAATATTAGGAGTTTTGAAAATATCAGACACCTATACTCTTTACATCCCTATTATGACCAAAGTTCAAAAGAAGTGAATAACTTGTCCCTGGATGTTTTGGTGAAGATACAGAAAGAGAAAAATAATCAACGAGAAGATAGTAGGCAACAATTAAAGTTTAATTACTCTGGTTTCCTTTTCATTCTGCAGATGTGTTTTTCTACTTCATCTTAAAAATTAGGCTGAAAATCCATTTGCCCTCCTTCTAACCTTCAGCCATTCATTTAAAACATGACATCCAATGGACATCAAGCTTTCAAGTTTAGCAAGAGAAAGGTATATGAGCTGGAAAGGGAAATGTATTTGCAGAACTGAGAGTACTCTGTATCCCAGAAGCTATCAGGTGTGTTCTATGTTTTGTTCATTTAATTTTTAGAATAATTTTCTAGTAAAAGGATGAGTTTTACTGAGGTGCAGGTAAGTAATATAACATCCTCAATTTCACATTTTTATAAATACAGCAAAATCAAAACTGTAACCAAGCTATCTGATCCAAAGTCCATGATTTTTCCAATACATGGTCCTGAAAAGTACATGTGTATGATTACACATTATCATAGTTTTTTTTTTTTTTTACTTATGTTATCACTTACGATGCAGTGAAAATAAATTTACCTTAAAATAAGACATGTTCTTTTAAAAACTTGGAAAACTGCAGCTACCTCAGTAGGACACTAACAGCAGAAAATACAGCTTCATTTCTAATGCAAACTATCCCCAAATAAGTGGCTTTGTCTCCAAGACTATCTGATTTCTGGCAGTGTACCTAAGAGGCAAGGTTACAATGGCAATCATGGAGAGATCAGTGAAAGTGTCAGTCCTGGGACAGAAGATCAATTGTCTGCATTGTGAGTTCTCCTTGCCCAGAACCCCAGGGACTCAAAAGCAATCCCATTCTGCTTTCAATACCTCCTTTCTCTCCGCTCTTGAATAGTCCCATTTGAAAGTAGCCGGTCTAAAGTTCACGGAGAACTAACTCTAGCTCGGAGAGTTCAAACATTTAGTTGAGCTAAGAACCTGGAAGGGCAAATTATTATTATTTTTTTCTTTTTTAATCTCAACTACTTGTGACTTCTAAATTAGGATGGCGAGATTTCAGATACAGTATTTCCTGCCTCTAGTCAAGTCAGTTAATACTGTAATTTACTGTGTTAATGGTAACATTTGCCCCTTCTGATCCCTTCCTGCATGCACAGGCAGCAGTTTAAAAGGGGTTGCATAAACTCTCCTTCTACTAAGGGAGAGAAGGCTTGCGATTATCAATAATGCACTTTGCAGGATAAATAATGCACTTTGCAGAATATAAATCAACATCCTTAGATATTGACTCTGAAGACACTTTGGCAAGCTTGATGGCATTACCACTAATAGGCGACTGTAAAGAACATGACTAAAGTACCTAATGCTATATTTCATACCACATGGTACACAATTGCAGAAGTGAATTTTCATATTACTAAAATAATATCAGAATGTAATCTTGTCACTGATTATCACGGATAACTGAGTAAACAGAACTGCTAGCAAACTGCATATATTTCTAATCAAAAACAGTTTTAATAAGGACAATTATCAACCCTGAGCTGCAGAAATCTAAGATTACTCTTATCATCATCTATCCTTTGTAGTTTTCTTCTCTTTTAAACTCTGCCTTTGTTTGCCAGTCAAATCATAAAAATCAGAAATTGCAATTTCAAGAAGACACAAAGAGACTGTTTCTTCTTGTAGAACTCCAAAAAGCAGTTTCAAGTCTTACAAATTCTCTGTGACAACAATGATTAGAAGTCCAGTGGCTGCTACAGTAATTGCCCCATAATCATATCTGTAATATCCGACCTGGCTTATGCATACAATCTATATTCTAATAGCAGTCAACAGGTCACAAGTTAATAAAAATACCATTAAGGTCCCCCTGTGACTAAGGAAGAAAGATACTCATCTAATGAGGCCACAGTGGGCCAATATAAATTCCTTGGCTGTTAGTATAATTAACTGTGCTTGCCCGTGGATTTCCCTGGAGGACCTTGTGGGTCCAGGTTGACCTTGAGGTGTGCTCTTGGTGGTGTTCTGCCAGAGGGCACAGACTGTCGAGGGTTCAGGTCAGCACTGAGTGAGGGTCTGAAGAACATGCCTGTTTACGTAATCTTGCTGGACACTGAAAGCATTTGCACACAGTTTATATTTTCTCAGGTGCAAGTGTACAAAAACAAAGCAACCAACAAGAGTTGTGAAGTTGACAGTTTTCTATGACATCTCAAGCCTCTCTTTGAAAAGATAAACAAAAGTGATAAATCTTTAGCTAGACTTATCAAGTAAAAAAAAAAAAAAAGAGAGAGAGAGAGGATGCAAATCTTCTTGTTCCTCTTTCCAGGCTCAAAACTCACAACTTTGATTTCTTCTAGACACAACACATTTGCCTGCTTTGCAAAGCTCTCCTTACCTAATCAAAACACAAAAAGCATTGGCAGCAACTTTGAAACCTTGACCAACACTCCATCATGTTAAAGTTCAATGTTTTTGCATTTTAAAGCTTTTTTAATGGATAGAAAGTTTTTTTCTCAGTAAAATATGAAAAATGGGGATCCAAGATCTGAGAAGAATGAAGGAATGTTACCACTTATCTTTGAGACGTCTCCTACTGACCTTCACAGCAGATTTGCTTTACTGATGTCTAACTGCAGAACCAAGCTAGGAAAGCCATGGCAGAGTCTAACGTGTGCTTTTTTCTCTCCCCCCAATCATAGCTCTGCTGTTCAATGTGGAGCACTCACTGGTCATTTTCAGTTTCTTAATGAAAAATTTTAAAGGTATAAACATGCACAGAATAATATTAGAAACACATCTGTAACCTTCTTTTGGTTTTACTTATCTTAATATTTTGCTGTATTAGCTCCTGATCTCTTTTTTTTTTAAGAAATAAAGTGGTACAGATACAGATGATATTTCTTTACCTTCATCCTGAGGGAGAACTCCTCTCCTAAAGTTTTCTATTAGTAAAGTGCTTTCACTAATCAGCAATCTGCAGCTGAGCTTTTTGTGTTTTTAAATTATAAGTGATGGTACCCAAGTTTGGGGATGAATTTTGCTCTCTCCAAATTTATATGATGAAGACCTAGCCCCTTAGAATGGACTATATTTGGAGATAAGGATCTTAAGGAATTGAGGGTGAGGAGGCTGTGAGGGAATGCTCTAATCAATCTGACTGGTGGTGCAAAAAAAAGAAGACATACCAGTGAGGGGCACAGAGAAAAAGCCATGTAAGAATCCAGCAAGAAGGCAGCCACCAGCAAGCTAAGGAAGGAGGTCTCAGGAGAAATGATATCTGCCTGCACCTTGATCTTGGACTTCTAGACCACACAACTGTAAGAAAATAAATAACTGTTTAAGTCATCCAGTCTGTAGTAGTTTGTTATGGTAAATCCCTAGCAGACTAATACAACAACCCCGTTCAACTTTTTTTTTTTTTTTAATGATTTTTACTTTTTTCCTACATTGACACATTGCCTGAGTTCACTTATCGAAGAGTTGCACAGGATTCATCATATGTATGAGCTGCAGCTGGATTTGTCCACTCTGTAATGGGCATTCAGGTCACTCACAATGTTCTGCTAAACTAAGCAATGTTCAGTTGAACTTCCCTCCATGTTGCATACTTGAGAGCGGCTCTCTACCTACATACTATATCTAGAAGGAATTTTTTCCTGTTTTATGAGGTGTAGGATACATATAACACCACTAGTTTAAGATCCAGTCAAATCACTATCAAATGTGATTGCAACCAAAAACCCTCCTCCCTATAAGTGTAATATGAACAGTATGTTGCTGCTTTACATTCTTCGCAAGACTTGGTATTGTTAGACTTTTGTATGATTTTCCTAATCTGATGGGTGAGAAGTGTGGCTGTTTCAATTTTTATCTTGCATTTCTTTGATGATAATGAAGTTTGAGCCTCTCTTCATGCTTATTAAACATTCCAGTTTACTGTTCCTAAAATTGTCTAGTTGTGCCATTTTTTTCATTTTTAGTTGAATTACTTTACCTCTTTTTTACTGATTTGTGTGACTTATTTACATATCTAGGCACCTGATCTTTGCAGGTTATATACAATTGTGAAATCTGTCAAAGGCTGTGGCTTGTATTTTAACTTTGTGAATGGTGTTTCTAATTCAATGGTAACAAAATATAATAAAAATCATCTTTACGGTTTGATACTTTTGTGTCTTGTTTCAGAAATTGTTTCCTGTATCATGATAAGCATACATATTTTTTCTAAAAGCTTTTAAACATTGCCTTTCATATTTTATCTTTTAATCACCTGTAGTTCATTTTATTGTATGACACAAAACAAAGATTTAATTTTACATTTTCTATGTAGCCAATTGTTTCCACACCATTTATTGAAATACATCATTACTTCTCTAATTACCCCCTCATCTACTAAATACTACCTCATTTCTATATATGCTTAATTTCTATATACAGTTAAGTCTGTCTTAAAATTGGTAATTCAGTCACCTATCACTGAAGCAATGACACTATATCCAAATAACTACAGCTTTATAGTAAGTCTTGACTTTCATAGCTGCTGAGCTGGAAGACTGGATTAGCTCATGCTTCTAGCAGCCAGGATGCCTGGTCGTGGAGGACAGGGCCAGTAGTCACTGTTCCAGGACTTTGGTCACAGATGCGTCCGTGTACTGAGAGAACAGAAGAGAGATGAGGGGTGAAAAAGTAGAATCGGGATGCACTTTTAGGAGAACAGTGTACTTCAGCCAAGCAGTGCTGTGTAAGGAGGAGAGAAAAAGGTTTGCAAGTCCTAAATGTTTAGAATATATCATTCAGTTCCTCGGTCATTTAATGATATGATAAATAACACCTGGCATCTGGTAACTTTCAGCACTGATCTGGACTTCAGAATGACTGATAACAAGTTTAAAAACATTATTATTTCACTTTACAGAACAATAACTAATTATATTTGAAAATGTGGGTCATATTAAGTGTATCACTTTTTTATTAAAACAGCAGATGGTCTTCATATGTATTCACGAGTCATGATACACTGTTTATGCGGGCTCTAGTGAAGGAGGAAGTCAAGAGGGAACATGAACCAGTGACAAACAAACATCAGTGATGGACCAGTCATGAGTATGATTTTTATATTGGTCTATTTTAGCTCTGATTGGTCTATTTTAGTTTATAGCAAATGAGCAAATAATAAAGCCTTGGACCTGGTTTGTTCAATTAATTGTTGGGTGGTAAGGGAGATGAAAGCAAGGGGACTTCAGTTAAAAAAGCATGACCCATATTTTCTACAAAACAGAGAAACATACGCAAAGAGCTAATTTACTATTCATTTCAGGCTAAATCTTTGAAATTGAGTATGGAGGGAGGGGTTGTTTGTTTATGTTATCTGGTCTCTATAAGAAAGAAAATTGAAGAAGCTGAAAATCACTGATTAATTCAACACCATTTCCCCATAATGCCATGCTAGGAAGTAGGATTCCTATAAATATTTCTTAATTTTATAGCTTTACCAATTGAACTTTAGAAAAATGTCCTTTCTATTGAATGTCCCTTGATCTTGAAAGTACTATCCTATCTCCTTAAATGTTACTCCGATGTACCTCTCCCTACCCAAAATGCATCCCAATAGACACAACCATTATGACAAAATGCTCTTCATGGGTACAACAGCTTTTCTGTTGTTAAGGGAAAAAAAAAAAAACTGCCCTGGCCTGTGTCCCTTCTCAGGTGTTTCCAGGAGCCTATCAAAATTTCTGTACGGAATTCTACATCTCTGTCTTAGGGAACCTAACTTAAGACTACTGATACCAGAAGGGAGCCTAGGGAAGATTTTAAAACAGAACCTGGGAGCCAGATCACCTGCTAGCTTGCTGGTGATGAGTCCCTCATCTCGAATGGCAAGTCAAGCACTGGCAGCCCCCCATATCTGACTACAGTACTATTGCCCAAACTTTCATCATTGCAGATGTCATGCCTCAGCTTTCTGAGAGGTCTAGGGAAATAAAGAGAGGACTAAGGAGTCTGACGTCTGTTGCTGGAGACCAGCAACCATCATGCCTTGGAGAAAGACAACTAAAGGGTGAAGGTGATTAATCATCAACATCAGGCAAACTGGGAGTCAGAAGGCCTTCCTGTGGACTCTCTTCTCTGACAGGCGAAGGGGAGAAAAAGCTGAGGATCCACCCAAGACTTAATTATAACAGAAGCAGAGCTCCAGAAAAGGTTTAATTCCCAACCTTGCCAAGGCTGCTACCAAGGTTGAGAGTGGGACTTAGAGACTAAGGGAGGGAACATCTGGGCCATGTTCTTAAAAGTAGTGAATTCACAGGATCCCATAAGCATGCTGAGCTTCCAGCAGAATTCCAGGCTTACCTGGTAAGATTTAGTGTGCGTCCCTTGTTTAAACCTAATGCAGAGGCTTTTGTGTTGCAAGACGACAAGCCCTCNGACTTAGAGACTAAGGGAGGGAACATCTGGGCCATGTTCTTAAAAGTAGTGAATTCACAGGATCCCATAAGCATGCTGAGCTTCCAGCAGAATTCCAGGCTTACCTGGTAAGATTTAGTGTGCGTCCCTTGTTTAAACCTAATGCAGAGGCTTTTGTGTTGCAAGACGACAAGCCCTCTGAGAGTTACCTCCACTTCTTGATACTAGGCCAGTATAGAATCAAATTGCAACAGAACCTGGCTAGGGAGGCGCTGAATCTACTAAAGGAAAGAGGGCTGATAGCATGGTGCAATATTCAAGGACCCGTAGGGTTTAGCTAACATGCACTGGCAGGATCTGGGGTTGTGCATATGGGCCTGAATCCTGTGAGACAGTATTTTTTGGAACTGGATCTTGAAGGTGCTGATCAATATGAATGAAATATGAAGTTGGATAAAGAAGAGTCTACCAATTTGGCAGCATTCTCCAGTGATACAGAATTTAACGCCCTAGCAAGAACATGGGGAAACAATGCTCCTAAGATAACTCAGGAAGATTGGATAGAGTATTGTGTGTATGTTAGTCACTCAGTAGTGTTCGGCCTTTTGCAACGCCATGAACTATGGCCTGCCAGGCGCCTCTGTCCATGGAATTCTCTAGGCAAGAATACTGGAATGGGTTGCCATCCCCTTCACCAGGGGATCTTCCCAACCAAGGAATTGAACCCAGGTCTCCTACACTGCAAGCAGATTCTTTATTTTCTGAGCCACCAGAAAGCTCAGATAAAGTGATAGTCCATGCTAATTGAGTAGAAATGCTCAGTGTTTCATGGTAAATGGCAGAGAAGCTCAAGGAAGTAAGCTTTCAAGAGTGGATACACTATCTGAAGTCAGAAAACCCAGCAGATTCTGTATTCCATGGAAGATAGTTTCTTTACCAAGGCAGTAAGGGATGTACTGGTAACAAAGCTACCAGCAGCAATAATCACAGTGATGTCCATTCTTTATAGGCTGGGGCTGATGGTAGGAGACAATACTAAAAGACCTGGGCTCTCTAATAGCAATAAACATGGTTGGATCCCCAAATAACAGAGGCCAGGTAGAAGCACTAAATTCAGGCAGAAGCAAGGTAGCTTCTGCAGTTATTGTAATGAATGGCACTGTCAAAGTAGCAGTCAGGCTAGAGGAGGGTGGTTTGGGAAACAAGTGTTCTTTGTGAAGTTTCCCACATAGAGCTATGACATAGTTAGTAGAACAGTCTTCCCAGGACCAAATTAGATGGGCAGCCAATAAAGATATCATACAATCAAGACAAAACAACAACACCCAGATATATGACCAAAAGGCTAAGGGTGACAGCTAAAATAAAATGTCACTATCTCAAGTCTAGTTATCACACCTGGGGACAGTCTCAGATTTGGAGCTGTCTCAGTGAAGATCAGGATAGATCATAACCCCTAGCTCTTACCTATGGCCTATAGACATTTACTTAAGTAATCATACGCTGGCATTTGAGACTCTCAGACAAAGGCTTAGGTTAACATTATTACACATTGACCTGAAGCTTCACAATAGCCCCATGTTAGACGGGAGGGTGCAAGTGTCCTAGGCATCAGAGTCCTGACCCACTCAACTCACACTGAGATACTCAATCATTGCTGGACATACTTAGTAGCTGACAGAATCTCTACATAGGTTCCTTGATCTTACAATATGAACTATTATAGTGGGGAAGGTGAAATGGAAATTTCTGAAACTGCTCCTATTCTAGTCAAAATTGAAAAGCATGAACAATATTGCATCATGAGAAGACGGAAACAATTAGGACCACCCTTAGAGTGGAAAATTCTGAAAGAGATGGGACTACCAGACCACCTGACCTGCCTCCTGAGAAACCTGTATGCAGGTCAGGAAGCAAAAGTTAGAACTGGACGTGGAACAACAGACTGGTTCCAAATAGGAAAAGGAGTACGTCAAGGCTGTATATATTGTTACCCTGCTTATTTAACTTCTATGCAGAGTACATCATGAGAAATGCTGGGCTGGAAGAGGCACAAGCTGGAATTAAGATTGCCGGGAGAAATATCAATAACCTCAGATATGCAGATGACACCACTCTTACGGCAGCAAGTGAAGAGGAACTAAAAAGTCTCTTGATGAAAGTGAAAGAGGAGAGTAAAAAAGTTGGCTTAAAGTTCAACATCCAGAAAACTAAGATCATGGCATCTGGTCCCATCACTTCATGGGAAATAGATGGGGAAACACACCTTTGTCACAGTCTGAAATAAAAACCCCCGAGGTTTTAATGACGTCTACCACTGACGTCGGTACTTTAATTTTCTGTGAATGAGGAACCTTTCTTACAATACCGGTTGGATCTAGCGTATAACTTTTCGTCTCTATAATGAAACGGTTGTTTCTTTCATCTAGTCAAGGCTATGGTTTTTCCAGTGGTCATATAGGAAGTGAGAGTTGGACTATGAAGAAAGCTGAGCGCTGAAGAACTGATGCTTTTGAACTGTGGTGTTGGGGAAGACTCTTGAGAGTCCCTTGGACTGCAAGGAGATCCAACCAGTCCATCCTAAAGGAGACCAGTCCTGGGTGTTCATTGGAAGGACTGATGCTGAAGCTGAAACTCCAATACTTTGTTCACCTCATGCAAAGGGTTGATTCATTGGAAAAGACCCTGATACTGGGAGGGGTTGGGGGCAGGAGGAGAAGGGGATGACAGAGGATGAGATGGCTGAATGGCATCACCGACTTGATGGACATGAGTTTGAGTGAACTCTGGGAGTTGGTGATAGACAGGGAAGCCTGGCGTGCTGTGATTCATGGGGTCGCAAAGAGTCAGATACGACTGAGCAACTGAACTGAACTGAACTAGAGTATGCAGAGGTGGTGATTCTCATCATATTGCCATGTATTCACTATATGGAGTTTGGCCACAACAAAACCAGAAGGCACCAAAACAACCAAATGATGCTATTAGGCATGACTCAGCAATCTTTGTTATCATAGGCTAACACAGTCTCAAGTACATAGTATGTTGCCACTGATCTCGTACGTGCATTTCCTCACTATCAGGAAGGAAAACCAGAAATAGCTCACATTCATGGAGGAAAAGCAAGAGTATCATGATCTTGTCCGTCAGCCTGTTAAATCTTTCACTCTCTGTCACAATATATATCCAAGGAATTTGGATCATTGAGACATTCCACAGATCACATTTTTCTACTATTTTGAGGCTATTTAAAATAGACTGAATAAGAAAAGTATATTAGAGGCTTCTTTTACATAATACAAAGATTCAGAGATGTGCCATATGAGTGAATTTTTAGGGCTTCTGTCATCTTGACCATGTCAGGACATCCCCTCCAAAGCAAATGATACATTATAGCATCTTGCATCTCTCACCATGGGTCATAATGCCACCTAGGCTTCTTTGATTTCAGAAGAGTATTTTACATTAAAAAAGAATGTTCTGTCCCATTTCCTGAGTGGACTGAAAAGCTGGCATCTTGGAGAAGGTCCTAGAGTAGGAAAGAGCCCTTCAGGCAGATTGAGGCTATGGTGCTGGCAACCCTGCCACTTGGAACATATGACTCCTGAGACCCTATGGAATTGTGAGCATGTGTCTTGAGAAAAACACTTATGCAGTCATGGAACTCCTAACAGGAGAATAACACAGACACCTAGGGCTTTAGAGCAAGGCCATGATATCTATAGCGAAGAATTATATATAAATTGAAAACAATTTCTAATCCTTGGTAAAAACAGAGTACCTGATGGTAAATATCAAATGGCCAACGGAATCCATAGATATCTATGATGAGCTGGTTCTGTGAGACCCATCAAATCATAAAGTAGGGTGGTCCCAGCAGTAATTCATCATAAGATGGATGTGAGAAATCTAAGATTAGGCATAAATAAGGCCTGAGAGTATGGCACACCACTCCAGTACTCTTGCCTGGAAAGTCCATGGACCCTGGAGCCTGGTGGGCTGTAGTCCATGGGGTTGCGAAGAGTCGGACACGACTGAGTGACTTCACTTTCACTTTTTACTTTCATGCATTAGAGAAGGAAATGGCAACCCACTCCAGTGTTCTTGCCTGGAGAATCCCAGGGACAGGGGAGCCTGGTGGGCTGCCATCTATGGGGTTGCATAGAGTCGGACATGACTGAAGCGACTTAGCAGAGAGTATTACAGAAGGGCTGCACGAACATGTCATCCACTGTGTTACATCAAAGGCTCTTCCTCAGTTTATATCTAGGGATCAGTCTAATATGCATACAGGGTACAGAAGGGAAGTCTCTTTATGATCTGTTGAAATAGCAGTAAAAAGTAGAGGGGACATCTCAGGATACTTGTGCAAGCAGAAAATGGACTGTTGCTCCACTTGAGCTCAATTCAGGGGAGAGGGAAAATACTCTCACTGGGCAGACATCTGAGTGGTAGACCTGAGCATATATATTTGTGTGAAAATAGACCTGTCCTGAGATAACAATATACTGGGGCTCAAAGGCAGTAATGTACACCATAGCTGAGTCCTTAAGAACCTGCAAAGAGAATGGCTGGAAGCCTGTATTCAAGGATATCTGGAGAAGCAGCATGTGGATGGGCTTCCATGAAGCAGGAAGAGTTCTGGGCCATGTGTTAGCACTTACCGTAGAGCAACTATCAAGGAAGAAGCACCTGTAAGATGGAGTGGAGGGACTATGCCAGTCCCTGGACACTTGCTATCCTCTGTCATCAGCCATCCCAGTGCTGGTACAATGTCCACACATATGGTGACAGGTACAGAGACTATGTATGAGCCCAGACTCCAAGGATTTCCATTCATCAAGTCTGGTCTTATTATTGACAGTACCAAATGTCCAAACTAGTAGCCAAAGAGACTAACAGTAAGTTGGAGAGAGGGCACCATCCTTTAAGGAGAGCAACGAATCACTTGGTAGAGGTTGGTCAGGGTGTTACTTTCTGTCTTGACTGGGGCAAGCTTGATGTGCCATTTCAGCTCCTGAGGTCCCTGTAGAATGAGCTGAGCTACATTAGTGTTGAGCCTTTCCCTCTGCCCAGTCTTGTTACCTTACTGTCATAGGTGTTGTCCTGAGAGGGCTCCCTAAGAAATCTGTAAACAAATTTCCATCTCATAGTCTGTTTCCCAGGTAATCCAATCTAAGACAGATAGTAAGGCCAGGGACTTCCCCAAAGGTGAAAGTGATTACCTTCAGAAGAGAACATGCACTGATATCAAATGTCATTTTTTTCTATATCTTCAGATTCAGTAAAATGGTATTACTTCTTATTTGAAATAAGAATTTTCTTTTTGCTGAAGGGTGAGTTAACAGCAACAATTTGGAGAAATAAATTATTTCATTCACATTCTATTAAAGTGACTCATTGTTTCTCTGTCATGATCTAGAAACTCATAGAATTAGCTCTTACATGGACCCCACATATACATACAGTATACCAAAGTGCTTTAAGCAAGAAACACTGCCTCATTTTGTACATTATAAATGTGAAGTTGAGAGAGATTAGTTGCCTTGCCTAAGCCATATAGCTGGGTTATTGCTTAAGGGGAAATCAGAAACCAGATTCAGCAATGCTTAATATAGTTTTTTTAAAAAATTCTATTAATATGCTATCTTTCTAAATCTTTGAAATCCATTAAAGTCTAAGCAAAATAAGTCACTTTAATGGGGATATTTCTGGAGTAGGAAATGGCAAACCACTCCAGTATTCTTGTCTGGGAAATTCTGTGGACAGAGGAGCCTGGTGGGCTGCAATTCAAGGGGTTGCAAAGAGTCGGACATGACTGAACATGCACGCACATACTTACTTCCACATGGGAAAAGAATTATACATTGGCTAACTTTTTTATTTTAGAATGTTCTTTCTTTTGACATAGGACACATGTTAGGCATGCAGAAGTATTTGTTTGAGATTATGCACAAACCCAGCCTCTCACTCACTCTCCAGCAGTCCTCCTTTCCCTTTGGTACCTGCTGGTACACACTGGTACCTGTGTACCTTTGTATCCATAAGTCTTAAGCTATTCTGAATATGCAGTATTGTAGGGACCTGATTCAAAATATGGAGTGAGCTTCTATGCACTAAGTCACTAAGACATCAAAATTCAGGGGAAACCAAAGCAGAGGGAGGCAATGGAATCAATGCATGAATCTGGGACTGTGAGCTTCCAGGGGCAACAAAGAACACAGGCGAAAGCATTTTTTGATCCTACTTGTTGGAGAGAAATGGAATGTACCCAGAATTCACAGTTCTATGTTTACTACTATCTTTGTTTGAGAGAAAAATGAAAGAATTTATCTTTAAGATCACCTTAAGTAGAACTATAGTTGGCCCTTAAACAGTGTAGGGGTTAGGGATGCCAGCTCTCGGCAGAGAGGAAAATTCACATAACTTTATAGACCACTTTCCACATCCTTGGTTCTGCATCTGCAGATCTAACTAACCTTGAATAGTGTGGTATTGCAATATGCATTTATTGGAAAAAAATCTTCACATAGATGGACCTGAGCAGTTCAAATCCATGTTGTTCAAGGGTCAACTGCATTAAAAAAAAAAAAAAAAGGTACAATGTCCACACATATGGTGACAGGTACAGAGACTATGTATGAGCCCAGACTCCAAGGATTTCCACTCATCAAGTCCAGTCTTACTATTGATGGTACCAAATGTCCAAACTAGTAGCCAAAGAGACTAACACTAAGTTGGAGAGAGGGCACCATCCTTTAAGGAGAGCAACGAATCACTTGGTAGAGGTTGGTCAGGGTGTTACTCTCTGTCTTGACTGGGGCAAGCTTGATGTGCCATTTCAGCTCCTGAGGTCCCTGTAGAATGAGCTGAGCTACATTAGTGTTGAGCCTTTCCCTCTGCCCAGTCTTCTTACTTTATTGTCATAGGTGTTGTCCTGAGAGGGCTCCCTAAGAAATCTGTAAACAAATTTCCATCTCATAGTCTGTTTCCCAGGTAATCCAATCTAAGACAGATAGTAAGGCCAGGGACTTCCCCAAAGGTGAAAGTGATTACCTTCAGAAGAGAACATGCACTGATATCAAATGTCATTTTTTTCTATATCTTCAGATTCAGTAAAATGGTATTACTTCTTATTTGAAATAAGAATTTTCTTTTTGCTGAAGGGTGAGTTAACAGCAACAATTTGGAGAAATAAATTATTTCATTCACATTCTATTAAAGTGACTCATTGTTTCTCTGTCATGATCTAGAAACTCATAGAATTAGCTCTTACATGGACCCCACATATACATACAGTATACCAAAGTGCTTTAAGCAAGAAACACTGCCTCATTTTGTACATTATAAATGTGAAGTTGAGAGAGATTAGTTGCCTTGCCTAAGCCATATAGCTGGGTTATTGCTTAAGGGGAAATCAGAAACCAGATTCAGCAATGCTTAATATAGTTTTTTTAAAAAATTCTATTAATATGCTATCTTTCTAAATCTTTGAAATCCATTAAAGTCTAAGCAAAATAAGTCACTTTAATGGGGATATTTCTGGAGTAGGAAATGGCAAACCACTCCAGTATTCTTGTCTGGGAAATTCTGTGGACAGAGGAGCCTGGTGGGCTACAATTCAAGGGGTTGCAAAGAGTCGGACATGACTGAACATGCACGCACATACTTACTTCCACATGGGAAAAGAATTATACATTGGCTAACTTTTATTTTAGAATGTTCTTTCTTTTGACATAGGACACATGTTAGGCATGCAGAAGTATTTGTTTGAGATTATGCACAAACCCATCCTCTCACTCACTCTCCAGCAGTCCTCCTTTTCCTTTGGTACCTGCTGGTACACACTGGTACCTGTGTACCTTTGTATCCATAAGTCTTAAGCTATTCTGAATATGCAGTATTGTAGGGACCTGATTCAAAATATGGAGTGAGCTTCTATGCACTAAGTCACTAAGACATCAAAATTCAGGGGAAACCAAAGCAGAGGGAGGCAATGGAATCAATGCATGAATCTGGGACTGTGAGCTTCCAGGGGCAACAAAGAACACAGGCGAAAGCATTTTTTGATCCTACTTGTTGGAGAGAAATGGAATGTACCCAGAATTCACAGTTCTATGTTTACTACTATCTTTGTTTGAGAGAAAAATGAAAGAATTTATCTTTAAGATCACCTTAAGTAGAACTATAGTTGGCCCTTAAACAGTGTAGGGGTTAGGGATGCCAGCTCTCGGCAGAGAGGAAAATTCACATAACTTTATAGACCACTTTCCACATCCTTGGTTCTGCATCTGCAGATCTAACTAACCTTGAATAGTGTGGTATTGCAATATGCATTTATTGGAAAAAAATCTTCACATAGATGGACCTGAGCAGTTCAAATCCATGTTGTTCAAGGGTCAACTGCATTAAAAAAAAAAAAAAAAAGGGAATGCCCATTTTTCTCCCCCCACAGGGAAAATGATCCCAGATTTCACTGGAAAACAAAAACTTTTCAAAGAGTAAAGTTTTTTCATTTAGATTTTAAAGAAAGAATTTCTGAGACTTATTTCAATTATCACAATCTCCACCATCAGGTAAGTGCTCTGAAATCAACTCAAGTCTCTTGAGATTCAGTTCATACTCACTGCAACACTTTCTCTTCTTAGCAGTGATGAGAAATAAACATGAGCTGTTACCAGTCCATTCTTTGGACAATAGTTACAAAATTAAAATTCTATGCAACTTATTTATAATTATACCCAGACTACACACTGTATATCTTTATATTCTAAAGAGCTAACTAAACTAAGAAAATGAAAATACATATAGCTGATAAATAACTCAAGTAGAATTAACATTGAGTCCATTCTGAATTTATCCTAAATTTAAAAAAAAAAAGTGTAATACATAAACAATGTGTAGTAGGCTGCAGTCCATGGGGTCACAAAGAGTCAGACACAACTGAGCGACTTCACTTTCACTTTTCACCTTCATGCATTGGAGAAGGAAATGGCAACCCACTCCAGTGTTCTTGCCTGGAGAATCCCAGGGATGGGGGAGCCTGGTGGGCTGCCGTCTATGGGGTCGCACAGAGTTGGACATGACTGAAGTGACTTAGCAGCAGCAGAGTATACAATAATAGCCTACCACCAAAAAGTGTTGAAAAACAACAATAAAAAGAAGGACTGAGAATTAAAAAAAAAAGACTGAATGACACATTAGAAAAATTGAATAATATTGCTTACAGGCAAAAATAAGAAAACTAAATTTCAAATAAAGAAAAGAATGCAGTGATATTTCAAGGACAATGATCAGCTTGCTTTTCTTCGAATATAGGGGTTTTTTGAAAACAATATTTTTTGCTTTAAAAATTTTTTTTAATTAATTTATTTTTTATTGAAGGATAATTGCTTTACAGAATTTTGCTGTTTTCTGTCAAACCTCAACATGAATCAGCCGTTGGTATACATATATCCCCTCCCTTTTGAAACTCCCTCCCATCTCCCTCCCCATTCCACCCCGACTAGGTTGATCCAGCACCCCTATTTGAGTTTCCTGAGGCATACAGCAAATTCCCATTGGCTATCAATTTTACATACGGTAAGGTAAGTTACTCTTTCCATACATCTCACCCTCTCCTCCCCTCTCCCCATGTCCATAAGTCTATTCTCTATGTCTGTTTCTCCATTGTCCCCTGTAAATAAATTCTTCAGTACCATTTCTCTAGATTCTGTATATATATGTTAGAATACGGTATTTATCTTTCTCTTTCTGACTCACTTCACTCTGTATAATAGGCTCTAGGTTCATCCACCTCATTAGAACTGACTCAAATGCATTCCTTTTTGTGGCTGAGTAATATTCCATTGTGTATAGATATATCACAACTTCTTTATCCATTCATCTGTCAATGGACATCTAGGTTGCTTCCATGTTCTATCTATTGTAAATAGTGCTGCAGTGAACAATGGGATACATGTGTCTCTTTCAATTTTGATTTCCTCAGGGTATATGCCTAGGAGTGGGACTGCTAGATCATATGGTAGTTTTATTTCTAGTTTTTTAAGGAGTCTCCATACCATCTTGCATAGTGGCTACATCAATTTGCATTCCTACCAATAATGCAAGAATGTTCCCTTTTCTCCACACCATTTCCATCATTTATTGTTTGTAGACTTTCTGATCAGGGCCATTCTGACCAGTGTGAGGTGATATCTCATCGTAGTTTTGATTTGCATTTCTCCAATAATGAGTGATGTTGAGCATCTTTTCATGTGTGTTAGCCATCTGTATGTCTTTTTTGGAGAAATGTCTGCTTAGGTCTTTTTCCAACTTTTTGATTGGGTTGTTTGCTTTGCTGGTATTGAGTTGTATGAGCTGCTTGTAAGTTTTGGAAATTAATCCTTTGTCGGTTGTTTCATTTGCTATCATTTTCTCCCATTCTGAGGGTTGTCTTTTCACCTTGCTTATAGTTTCCTTTGCTGTGCAAAAGCTTTTAAGTTTAATCAGGTCCCACTTGTTTACTTTTGTTGCTATTTCCATTACTCTACCAGGTGGGTGATAGAGGATCTTGCTTTGATTTATGGCATCGAGTGTTCTGCCTAAGTTTTCCTCTAAGAGTTTTATAGTTTCTGGCCTTACATTTAGGTCTTTAATCCATTTTGAGTTTGTCTTTGTGTATGGTGTTAGGAGGGTTTCCCTTGTGGCTCAGCTGGTAAAGAATCTGCCTGCAGTGCGAGAGACCTGGGTTCGATCCCTGGGTTGAGAAGATCCCCTGGAGAAGGGAAAGGCTACCCACTCCAGTGTTCTGGCCTGGAGAATTCCATGGACTCTATAGTCCATGGGGTCGCAAAGAGTTGGTCATGACTGAGCGACTCTCACTTCACTATGGTGTTAGGTTGCTTTTTAAAATTTTTTGATTAGAGGATGATTGTTTTACAATGTGGTATTGGTTTCTCTCATATAACATTGAAAATCAGTCATAACTATACATATATTTTCCCTCCCTCTTGAACCTCTCTCCTACAATGTTTTTTTTTCTTTTTTAAATGAAGAACTTATTATGATAATAAAAAAGAGAGGAGGTATACGCTGCCATACACAAACTCAGCCACTGGGATTGTACCAAGAAGAAATGGACTTGAGTCAGAGAAAAGCGCCAGGGCACCAATTCTATCCCTGCCAGCTTACTTGCTTACACAGCTCGCTTAACTTCTCTCTGCCTTAACGTTTTATTTGAAAAATGAAGCAAGGGAACAGTCAACTGCCATCTATTTAGTCCCATATTCTATGACAATTCTTGTTTTCCCAGGCTTGCTACTTAGGAAGACATAAAACAGTGATTTTAGACATATTCATTGAGCACAGAATCTATTAACAATACTTTCCATTTACATAAAACTGTATACTTTTACAAGTTTATTTGAATTCCTTCAGTTCAGTTCAGTTCAATCACTCAGTCATGTCCGTTTCTTTGTGCAACCTCATGGACTGCAGTACGCTAGGCTTCCCTGTCCATCACCAGTTCCTGGGGCTTAATCAGACTCTTATCCATTGAGTCAGTGATGCCATCCAACCACCTCATCTTCTGTTGTCCCCTTCCCCTCCCACCTTCAGTCATTCCTAGCATCAGGGTCTTTTCAAATGAGTCAGTTCTTTGCATTAGGTGGCCAGAGTATTGGAGTTTCAGCTTCAGCCTTAGTCCTTCCAATAAATATTCAGGGCTGATTTCCTTTAGGATGGACTGGTTTGATCTCCTCACAGTCCAAGGGACTCTCAAGAGTCTTCTCCAAACCACAGTTCAAAAGCATCAATTCTTCAGTGCTCAGCTTTCTTTATAGTCCAACTCTCACATCCATAAATGACTACAGGAAAAACCAAAGATTTGACTAGACAAACCTTTGTTAGCAAAGTAACGTCTCCGCTTTTTAATATGCTGTCTGGGTTGGTCACAACTTTTCTTCCAAGAAGAAAGCGTCTTTTGATTTCATGGCTGCAGTCATCATCTGCAGTGATTTTGGAGCCCTCAAAAAATAAAGTCTCTCACTGTTTCCATGGTTTCCCCATTTATTTGCCATGAAGTGATGGGACCAGATGCTATGATTTTAGTTTTCTGAATGTTGAGTTTTAGGCCAAATTTTTCACTCTCCTCTTTCACTTTCATCAAGAGGCCTTTTATTTCTTCTTCACTTTCTGCCATAAGTGTGGTGTCATCTGCATATCTGACGTTACTGATATTTCTCCGAGCAATCTTGATTCCAGCTTGTGCTTCATCCAGCCCAGCATTTTGCATGATGTACTCTGCATATAAGTTAAATAAGCATGGTGACAATACACAGCCTTGACATACTCCTTTTCCTATTTGGAACCACTCTGTTGTTCCATGTCCAGTTCTAACTGTTGCTTCCTGACCTGCATACAGATTTCTAGGAGGCAGGTCAGGTGGTCTGGTATTCCCATCTCTTAAAGAATTTTCTACAGCTTGTGGTGAGCCACACAGTCAAAGACTTTGGCATAGTCAATAAAGCAGAAATAGATGTTTTTCTTGAGTTCTCTCGCTTTTTTGATGATCTAACAGATGTGGGCCATTTGAAATCTGGTTCCTCTGCCTTTGCTAAATCCAGCTTGAACATCTTGAAGTTCACGGTTTACATACTGGTGACCTGGCTTGGAGATTTTGAGCATTACTTTACCAGCGTGTGAGATGAGTGCAATTGTGTGGTAGTTTGAGCATACTTTGGCACTGCTTTTCTTTGGGATTGGAATGAAAACTGACCTTTTCCAATCCTGTGGCCACTGCTGGGCTTTCCAAGTTTGCTGGCATAATAAGGACAGCACTTTCACAGCATCATCTTTTAGGATTTGAAAGAGCTCAACTGGAATTCCATCACCTCTACTAGCTTTGTTTGTAGTGATGCTTCCTGAGGCCTACTTGACCTCACATTCCAGGATGTCTGGTTCTAGGTGAGTAATCACATCATCGTGGTTCTCCGGGTCATGATGATCTTTTTTGTATAGTTCTTCTGTGTATTCTTGCTGCCTCTTCTTCATATCTTCTGCTTCTGTTAGGTCCATACCATTTCTGCCCTCTATTGGGCCCATCTTTGCATGAAATGCTCCCTTGGTATACCTAATTTTCTTGAAGAGATCTCTAGTCTTTCCCATGCTATTGTTTTTGTCTATTTCTTTGCACTGATCACTGAGGAAGGCTTTCTTATCTCTCCTTGCTGTTCTTCAGAACTCTGTATTCAAATGGATATATCTTTCCTTCTCTCCTTTGCCTTTCACTTCTCTTCTTTTCATAGCTATTTTTAAGGCATCCTCAGACAACCATTTTGACTTTTTGCATTTCTTGTTCTTGGGGATGGTCTTGATCACTGCCTCATGTACAATGTCATGAACCTCCATCCATAGTTGTTCAGGCACTCTGTCTATCAGATCTAATCCCTTGAATCTATTTGTCACTTCCACTGTATAAACGTAAGGAATTTGATTTAGGTCATACCTGAATAGTCTAGTGGTTTTCCATACTTTCTTCAATTTCAGTCTGAATTTGGCAATAAGGAGTTCATGATCTGAGCCACAATCCACTCCTGGTCTTGCTTTTGCTGCCTGTACAGAGCTTCTCCATCTTTGGCTGCAAAGAATATAATCAATCTGATTTTGGTATAAACCATCTGGTAATGTCCATGTGTAGAATCTTCTCTTGTGTTGTTGGAAAAGGGTGTTTACTATGACCAGTGTGTTCTCTTGGCAAAACCCTACTAATCTTTTCCCTGCTTCATTCTGTACTCCAAGGCAAAATTTGCCTGTTACTCTAGGTATTTCTTGACTTCATAGTTTTGCATTCCAGTCCACTATAATGAAGAGCACAACCTTTTTGGGTGTAGTTCTAAGAGGTCTTGTAGGTCTTCAAAGAATCATTCAACTTCAACTTCTTTAGCATTACTGGTCAGGGCATAGATCTGGATTACCATGATATTGAATGGTTTGCCTTGGAAATGAACAGAGATCATTCTGTCATTTTTGAGATTGCATCCAAGTACTGCATTTCAGACTCTTATCTCAGTTAATACCCACAATGAAGCTGTGAGCTAGGTAATCAGATCTTCACTTTAAAATCGAGGGAAGGGATTTCCCTGGTGGATCAGTGATTAAGAATCCACCTTCCAATGCAGGGGACGTGGGTTCCCTTCCTGGTTGTGGAACTAAGATCCAGCATGCCATGGGGACAGCCTGTGTGCCACAGTGAGAGAGAAGCCCACATAATGCAACTAAGACCTGACTCAGCCAAATAAACAGATACTTTTTAAAACAATGAGCACAGAAGATACGTTCACTCAAAGAAGTTAAGTGACTTGCTGAAGATTACAGAGGATTCAAGGGCAGACCAAACTCAAAGCTGGATGTCCACACTCCAATGCTGCACATTATCCAAGCTACCTACTATTATGAATGACGTGCTTTTGCAAAGATTTCACTGGATCTAAGATGGATTCACTGCTCCCAAATTATTTCAGACTTCTCTTGAATGTGCAGTGGAAGATTAGGAGAGATGGGAATACAGAAAGCACAAATCTATTTATCTGAATATTTGTTAATCCCATTTGGGTGAGTTCCTCTGCTTGTACAGGTCTGTATTTTCAATATATTTCAAAATATAGCTAGATTTTAAATAAGTTTTTTAATTATTTTAAACGTTTTAAAATTATTAAAAATTATCACTTTCAAAAGGGTTCTGTCTGTTCTAACATCTATTCTCTGAAAGATTAAGATATCTTGCAGTTCCTGACCACATCCTCCCAAAAAAGAGACCCTATGGTTTGAAAAGATTAAAGAACTCTGGCCTTAATTAATTGATGTTAACCTTAATCAATGCATAAGTGAATCAGGATGTCTTTTGTAGAGGACATTTCAGAGTCTTTAAGTTATTACTATACTTTGTTAATTATCTAAAGGAGGGGATAATATTCGGTGTTTCTCAGATTTATTCAAGTATTAACTTTTTTAAGGAATATAACATCTTAACAAATTTCTGTAGAGTACACTTTGGGAGTTTTGTCTTCTTATAGCTGAAAAAGGGCTTAGAGAATATTTGTTTTAACTTTAACAAGTATCATTGAGTAAAATGAAATCCAGACAGGTTAAGTAACTTGCTCAGAGTCACATAGTTAGTGACCTGGCTCATGACCAGAACCAAGACTTTCTGACTCTCACCAGACTAGTGTATTCATTTCACACACTGTATTTCTGTATAATAATATGAATGGTGAAAATAGTTTTGCCACCTGATACATAATTGGCACAGCCAAACTCATTTAGCATCATTTTAAATAATATGTAGTAATTCTCTTTTCAAATCTAAGATAGTCATTTACTAGTGTATGTCTTACCATAAACTCAACTTATTTTTAAATATGTTAATTATCTGAATTCGTCAGGACACTAAACTTTATAAAACCATTTAACATTTTGTCTTTTACAAATGTTAGAATCTTTGTAAAATAAGAATCTATGTGTTTTAATGAAGAAGGGGAAAGAAAGCATATCGAGTATCTACAGTGTGCTTAGCACTTTCCTAACAATATCTTTAGTTCTCAAAATAATTTTAAAATTAAAAAAATTATTAGTTCTGTTTTCAATGGGAGATGAAAATAAGCCTCAGAATTTCAATCAAGATGTATTATCATTTGACCAATTAACAGAGGAATCAAGACTTCAATGCAAATTTGTGTGGGCAATAATTAAATTATTTAATTCTCCATTTTTCCTTTTATTTAATGGGGATAATATCCAATTATATCAAATGTGACAATATTAAAACAATTTATATAGATAAAGTTCTCATATACATACAAAGAACTGTTACTATTCTTGGCAAAGAACAGAGGTATCTTAACCATTTTTTTCTTAATTTTCAGGTCTTCTAATAATATACATTTAAAGACAAATATTCCCATCAGGGAGAGACATAAACTTCATGAATTATCCCTTTTGATGTGCTTGTTCTAAAAGTTTCATGTTACTTTTAAAGTTGCACTGTAGGCCTTGATCATATTTGTTGATCAAACATGTGTAAAACTGAATGAACAAGTTTAACAAGAAATGCAAGGTTTATGGAATTCAAAATTGCTTAGGGAAATGAAAACACAATTTCATTTATTAATGGTCATTAATGACATATAATCAAGGGAGCAACTGCTAGGCAAATAAATAAACAATTAGCTGGTTTATTTTAAGTGTAAGCAGAGGACAGTCCAGCAATTTGTTCATTATTCTTATCTGCTGGGCCTTTTGACTCTCAGTTCCATAATGGAAAAGGTAGATATTAACTGAAAGCTTTTATATTAAATTATGTTTTAAATGGCCTAGGTGAGTTTGTGCATACTTTCTAATTTAAATTCTGTTTATATCTACATTTTTTATTCTGTGTTCCTTCAAGTAGACATTAACAGATTTAAATACAGTAACTCCCCACTTATCCAGAAGGTCCAGCTTGTCAGAAGTCTCCGATAAAGGCCTAAGAGAAGCTGGAAATATCTACCCGAAAGCCATGTATTAAGGCTCTTAGGAATTCATGAGGAACTCTATCGACTTTTTAAATATGCAATTCTTTTAAACCTTAGTTATCTGGCTTCTCAGGCTCTGATAGATTAGTAGAAGCAAACCAGAAAAGGTCAGAAGCTGTCTGAGGCAGGTAAAATATGAACAGAGGTGATGGCTGACAGCTTTTTACCATGCTGTCCAAAAATCCTGGTCCATAATGACTGTCCTGGATCATGAAGGGCTAAATGACGTTAATGATGCTTGGAATTTCTGGCTAAGTCATGTATTTTAGAATGACTATTCTCAAATGTGATTCAGTTCAGGTAGCTGTAAAATTGAGTGGTGTGTGTGTGTGTAATTGGCAATGTCTTCATATAGGAAGTAGCATTTAAGAAGAGTCTTAGTAAAGGAGAAGAAAATCGCTAGAAAAAGTTTAAAATGAGGCAATATTTTGAAATGAGGGAAAAGAAGGAATAACATAATTAATGTTTTAATGAATTAAAACAGGGGTGAATTGTAAGTTATCTAATATGACTGGAGTACTAAACTGTGGAAAATTCAGAAGGAGATGGGAATACCAGACCACCTGACCTGACTCTTGAGAAACCTATATGCAGGTCAGGAAGCAACAGTTAGAACTGGACATGGAACAACAGACTGGTTCCAAATAGGAAAAGGAGTACATCAAGGCTGTATATTGTCACCCTGCTTACTTAACTTCTATGCAGAGTACATCATGAGAAATGCTGGGCTGGAAGAAGCACAAGCTGGAATCAAGATTGCCAGGAGAAATATCAATAACTTCAGATATGCAGATGATACCACCCTTACGGCACAAAGTGAAGAGGAACTAGAAAGCCTTTTGATGAAAGTGAAAGAGGAGAGTGAAAAATTTGGCTTCAAGCTCAACATTCAGAAAATGAAGATCAGGGCATCTGGTCCCATCACTTCATGGGAAATAGATGGGGAAACAGTGGAAACTGTCAGATTTTATTTGGGGGGGCTCCAAAATCACTGCAAATGGTGATTGCAGCAGTGAAATTAAAAGACGCTTACTCCCTGAAAGGAAAGTTAGGACCAACCTAGATAGCATATTCAAAAGCAGAGACATTATTTTGCCAACAAAAGTCTGTCTAGTCAAGGCTATGGTTTTTCCAGTAGTCATGTATGGATGTGAGAGTTGGACTGTGAAGAAGGCTGAGCGCCGAAGAATTGATGCTTTTGAACTGTGGTGTTGGAGAAGACTCTTGAGAGTCCCTTGGACTGCAAGGAGATCCAACCAGTCCATTCTAAAGGAGATCAGTCCTGGGTGTTCATTGGAAGGACCGATGCTGAAGCTGAAACTCCAGTACTTTGGCCACCTCATGCGAAGAGTTGACTCATTGGAAAAGACTCTGATGCTGGGAGGGATTGGGGGCAGGAGGAAAAGGGGACGACAGAGGATGAGATGGCTGTATGGCATCACCGACTCAATGGAGATGAGTTTGGGTGAACTCCGGGAGTTGGTGATGGACAGGGAGGCCTGGCGTGCTGCAATTCATGGGGCTGCAAAGAGTCAGACATGACTGAGCGATTGGACTGAACTAAACTGAACAGAGCCTAAGTGGGAGGGTGACCAGAAGCCTGGATCCATCTCTTTCATTTAAGTATTTACTTATTGTTAAAGTATTTTATTGCCCTACACAGTAAAGGACTTTATCTTTGTTGGGGGGTGGTTCACTCAGTTATTTATACATTGGTGTGATTAAAGGGTCTGTGATATGATTTGGTTAGGAAGATAAAGGAATAGAAAGCATGGTATGTCTAGGTATTCTTGAAGGTAAAAAGAAAAAGTCACCAAATCTATGCCAAAAATCTACTAGTAGATGTGATATATGTACCAGTAAAAAAAAAGCCACCGATCTATGTCAAAAATCTACTGGTGGATTTAGTACATGTATACAATAGAAGATGTGGTATCTGTATGAAATGGAAAACTACTCAGCCATAAAAAAGAGTGAACTTTTGCCATTTATGATGACATGGATGAACGCAGAGGGTATTATGCTCAGTGAAATAAGTTAGAATGAGAAAGACAAATATCATATCATATCACTATATGTACTATGAAGCACCTGAAACATAATAATTTTAAAAATACAAAGAAAGTGAACTATGGTTTTGCTTTGAATTCCATAATAGATTTTATAAATAAATTATTATATATGGAGCACAAACTACATATGTGTGTACATATGTATACATACATATATATGCATATGTGTGTTCTTATACATATATGGATAGACAGAGAGAGAGAGAATAATAATGATGATGACATATACTGTTGAGTACATGGGTTTGATTCCTGGGTCAGGAAGGCCCCTTGGAGGAGGAAATAGCAACCTACTCAAGTATTCTTGACTGGAAAATTCCATGGACAGAGAAGCCGGGTGGGCTACAGTTTATGGGGTCACAAAGAGTTGGACATGACGGAGCAACTGAGCATAAATGCATAATGTTGAGTGTCTATTATCTAGTAGGCAACATACTTTACACACCCTGTTAGTTAAGAATGACAATTCCCATACGAAAAATGAGGAAAGCGTGGCCAAAAGATTTTAAATAATCTTCCAACCATGATATAATTCTAAGTGGTGGAGCTAAATAAACTAGTCTGTGCTTTCCTCTCTTTTGGAATAGTGCCTCTCTAATAGTTCAAAGAGGATTAAATTTAGTAGAAGAAGATGGTATGAGACTAGAAAATGAATCCTTAATGATGTTACTGGAAAACAACAGATTCCTCATCACTATATATAATCAGCTGTATGTGTATACATCTATCTTTGGAAATAGAAGCATCAGAATGCTTTGTGTTGTTCATACAACTATATAATTAGTCATAAGAAAGCAGTAAGTTTAAAAGTCTCTACTGTACACAAACTTCTGCTGTTGTTCTAATTTTTATAATTACTTGCCACTGCCAGCTTCCTACATTACCCAAACCAAATGAGACATGGGTACAGTTTACAGTCTACTTAAGATCATTAGCAATGAGGGGAAAAAAAAATTACTGCAAAATCAGCTCAAGATTTCCAAATGATGTACTTGAGGGACCTGGTTTTAGTGTTCAGTTTTTCACTACTTCAGCATATGACTTTGTATGTCATTTTTACATGATCAGGTTTATTTTCCCCTTATGTTACAATCATTGTTCTTAGCATTGTTCATTCTGCTGTAGTTGCTGTTCAGTTACTAAGTTATGCCCAACTCTTTGTGACCCCATTGACTGCGGCACGTCATGCTTCCCTGTCCTTCATATCTCCCAGAGTTTGCTCAAATTCATGTCCGTTGAGTTGGTGATGTTACCTAACCATCTCACCCTCTACTACCCTCTTCTCCTTCTACCTTCAATCTTTCCCAGCATCAGGGTCTTTTCCAATGAGTTGACTCTTTCCATCAGGTAGCCAAAGTATTAGAGCTTCAGCATTAGCATCAGTCCTTCCAATGAATATTCAGGGTTGAATTTCCTTTAAGATTGACTGGTTTGATCTCCTTGCAGTCCAAGGGATTCTCAAGAGTCTTCTCCAGCACCACAATTTGAATGCATCAATTCTTTGGTGCTCAGCCTTCTTTATGGTACAACTCTCACACCTGTACATGATTACTTGAAAAACCATAGCGTGGACTATACGGATATTTGTCAGCAAAGTGATGTCTTTGCTTTTAAATATGCTGTCTAGGTTTGTCTTGGTTTTTCTTCCAAGGAGCAAGTGCCTTTTAATTTCATGGTGGCAGTCACTGTCCACCGTGATTTTGGAGGCCAAGAAAAAAAAAATGTCACTGCTTCCACATTTTCCCCTTCTATTTGCCATGAAGTGATGGTACCAGATACCATGATTTTAGTTTCTTGGATGTTGAGTTTTAAGCCAACTTTTTCACTCTATTTCACCCTCATCAAGAGGCTCTTTAGTTCCTCTTCACTTTCTGCCATTAGAATAGTTGCCATTGTTGTTGTTCAGTGGCTAGTCATGTCCACCTCTTTGTGACCCCATAAACTGCAGCATTCCAGGCTTCCCTGTCCTTCACTATCTCCCAGAGATTGCGCAAACTCATGTCCATGGAGTCAGTGATGCCAAACAACCATCCTATCCTGTCTTCCCCTTCTCCTCCTGCCCTCGGTCTTTCCCAGCACCAGGCTCTTTTCAAATGAGTCAGCTCTCTGCATCAGGTGGCCAAAGTATTAGAGCTTCAGCTTCAGCATCAGTCTTTCCAGTGAATATTCAGGGTTGGTTTCCTTAAAGATTAACTGGTTTGTTCTCCTTGCAGTCCAGGGGACTCTCAAGAGTCTTCTCCACAGTTCAAAAGTATCAATTCTTCAGCACTAAGCCTTCTTTACAGTCCAACTCTCACATCCAGACATGACTACTACAAAAATCATCTGCACATCTGAGGTTGTTGATATTTCTCTCAGCAATCTTGATTCCAGCTTGTGATTCATCCAGTCCATAATTTTCATGATACACTCTGCATATAAGATAAATAAGTAGGGTGACAATATACAGCCTTGATGTACTCCTTTCCCAATTTGGAACCAGTCAGTTGTTCCATGTAAGGTTCTAACTGTTGCTTCTAGACGTGCATACAGCTTTCTGAGGAGACAGATAAGCTGTGCTGGTATTTCCACATCTTTAACAATTTTCCACNCCTTGATGTACTCCTTTCCCAATTTGGAACCAGTCAGTTGTTCCATGTAAGGTTCTAACTGTTGCTTCTAGACGTGCATACAGCTTTCTGAGGAGACAGATAAGCTGTGCTGGTATTTCCACATCTTTAACAATTTTCCACAGTTTGCTGTAATCCACACAGTCAAAAGGCTTGTAGTTGATGAGGCAGAAGTAGATGTTTGTTTCTAGCAAAGGACAGGGAGGCCTGGTGTGCTGCAGTCCATGGCATCCCAAAGAGTCGGACACAACTGAGCAACTGAACAACAACAGCAAGATGTTTTTCTAGAATTCCCTTGCTTTTTGGATGATCCAACGAATGTTGGCAATTGTAGTTTTATACTGGTTTGAGCTTTGTTGCTTCTTAATTTTGCAACATTGATCAATTAAAATCCTTTGAGTTTTAGTTTTCTCCTTTCTGAGGTTTTGCTACCTGGCTGGCCTATCTAATAGGTCCTAACATTGAGATCAAAATGAAATAATGAACTGCAAGTGTATTAAATTCCTTAAAATTTTGTAAGACATAAAATAACCCACATGAATGTCTTATACATTGAGGACATATTAAATTAAAGCAATGAATAGTAGGTGAGGGGCCAGTATTGAATAAGGTTTAGAAGTGCAGTCCCTGAGTCCGACTGCCTAGGTTCAAACACTGACTTCATAACCTACTAGCTAAATAAACTTGAATGAGTTATTTAACCTCTCTGTACTTTTTTTTGTTTCCATACATAAAACAGGGAAAGTAGTATCTGTCTCTTAGTCTGTTTTAAGGATTAAGTAAGACATTCCATGTGTTGTGTGTGGTATTGCATTCAGTACATTTAGGTATGCTATATGAAATAGAAATGTTTTTAATGGTCATTCTTTTCCAGAGGTTCAGATGAAACCAACAGAAGGAAGGAAGAGATTGAGGAGGACTCCATTAAACCTCCTGCCTTTTGAAAAACATGTAAGCATGTGGATGAGAGATGGTTAATTATTATGGACAGAAATAGTTTGAATCAACATCTTTAGTTCCTTCTCTATTACTTCTAAGTAAGTAAGTAAGTAAAGTCACTCAGTCGTGTCCGACTCTTTGTGACCCCGTGGACTGCAGCCCACCAAGCTCCTCAGTCCATGGGACTCTCCAAGCAAGAATACTGGAGTGGACTGCCAACTTCTCCAGGGATAAAGAAACAACACTATCAGGGAGATTATCCAAGATTATAGCAAGCCACCCCTCTTAATTTCCCTCCTCCTTCCCAACACTCTTTCTTTCTAAAATCCCAAAAGAATACTGGAAGTCAAGGACATTAGGAGAAATAGGATGGCTTAGAAAAAAAAAAAAGAGTAGGATATGCCATTCATTTTTCCAATTTAATTTTGACATATAGCATAATTGGATAATTAAACACCTGCAGATGATGTTCTTTGCTTTGCTGAGAACACCTTCTCCTCCTACCCCTGCCTCATGAACCTCAGAATGTCTTCCAGAACCCAAGAGGTCTTCCTAGCCATGTAGGCTGGCCCAACATCCTCTCCTCCACTGTGCTCAGGAATCTCTCTGCCCTTCTATGGATACATTTTATCAAACACTGAAACTGATTGCCTGTTGGTGAAATTTTTTCAGAGTATAAGTTCTCAAAGACAAGGACCAAACTCATCTTTATATCCCTGAGGGAATATTCGGCCTATATTAGAACTCAATAAACGTTTATTGAAGTAGACTAAATTGGTTTTCTTTTTGATTGTGTTAATGTATCTTAAATTTTAAATCACTTTTGAAAGAAGTTCAAAATCTAGTCTATAATTTTTTTGACCAAATTATTACTCATAAGACTTTATAGATGATTTCTAATGACACAAAACAAATATCTGTTAACCTTCAGAGTAAAAAAAGAAAAATTAATTCCACATAATACTCTACAGAACGTCCTAACTTGTTACCATTTTTTTTTTTTTGTAAACAAGTTAACGGCGTCGACTTAGATTTATAATACAACTTAAAAGGACCCACTCTGTCAGTTAACTTTGTATGTAGCCTTCAGATATCATGCCCACATCTGTTCTAACTGCCTGCTATTACAATTGCCCTGAAGCTAAGTTCCTTAGGCATAAAGATGGAGTTATTTATTAACTAATTATATCCATTGCTCAGAATAGACTCTTCTTACTAAAAAGGGGAAAGATGAATACTCCCTTGGCACAATTATAGTGAACTGTAAAACAGTTGTTTCTATTTTTCTCTGTTTACCTAGCTCTTTGATTCAATCGAGAAAACTTTCTGCCAGGGTAAGTAAGTTACCTCCAGCATTCTTTGCCAGGGATTTGTCAGCTTCCCTAAGACTAGAGACTGCTTGGCTACCTTCACAGGATGGTTGGCAATTTTATCATGAGTAACTACACTGGCTTATTAAACGTATACCACAAGTATTTCTTATTTATATTCCACACAAATCATAAGTAACAACTATAAGGCTATATTACAAAATGAACAGTTTATAAGGCACTTATTTTGTAAAACAAACACAAAGTCTAGTACTACATTTCACAAGACTTTATTTTTCTTTCCTTCTCTTGTCACTGTCTTATACAAATATTTTAATACTGATTAGAATTTTGCCTGACAAAATATATGCACATCTTCCTCTCCAAACCCTCATATGGCACAAAATTAAGGATGGAAGTACTGTTTCCTCCTTGAAATCTGCACAGTTCATGTGAAACAACAGCATATGCCCAGTAGTTTACATATGCCATATTTTTGAATATGCAATGTTTATGTGATTGTATATTCCTCAGTATAGAAAGAAAAACATTTAAAATTAAAATTTATCATAAAAATATCATAAATTCAACTGAAATGGGCACTTTCAGGAAAAGTTTGAAAGTAGCAAAAAGCCAGCCAATACTCAAGAAAAAAAGGGAGAAAATTGGGTGACAATATAAGTACAGGAGTATCTTCAGTTGAGTAAGGATAATGGCTGAACTGGGTGCAATGACCTCCCCTCAGTCAAAGAATTATGGGTGCCTCTGGATCTATTTAAATGCTTGTGCATTCATACTCTTGTGCACATTTAAGTAGTCACTGATGGTTATACAAACTAGGACACATATTCTCTTGCTAAATAATACAATAGTGATTTCATTGAATTTGTCATTATTGAAAATTGTACTGTAGGAAATCCACCAGCCAATCATCTTCAGAACCATTCAATTTGTTCATGTCCATCTAGAATGAAAGACTTAATTCACAGCTGTGTTTGAGACTGTGTAATGACTGTAAATCTAGGACACAGACTCTTCTTGCATGTCCAATCAATTTGTTAGGAATTTGATCCTGTGCTAATAGGGCTGTGTGTATTTAAATTCCTCCTTTAAAAATTATATCTGAACTGAATGCTGAATATAGCCTTCAAATTCAATGAACTCAATTTTGCCTTTCCTTTCCAGAAGAGTTTATTTTTTTTTTTTTAAGAAGACTACTGTTTCCAGAGGCATAAACCAAAGAGTAGAAAATGTCCACGTACCAGTGCTATAAATTTCTAAATGAGTGTGTGTTGATTGCACAGTAACAAGATTCAAATGCATGAAGTACATTGCCCCAAGCTCCAAGAAAGTCCACACAATCTTAGAACAATGCCCTCTTACTAATTTTAGATTTATGACTAAATGCAGTGAGCTCTAAGAGCAATCCCATTTTCAGTGTTAGAAGTGCTTGAGATAAGACCATCAGAGCATAAACAGAAGACAAATATGAGGTTATACCAAGAAATCGGAAGTTTATGGTAACAAAAGGGAAAGCAAGATCATGCAATTCTCTACTGTACAAATTCAATTAAAGAAACCTTTTTTTCTTAATTTTTATCCATTAGGAAACTCATGGGAAACTCTAAAGTCTAAACTGATTTGTGTCAGCTGTCATCCAATGTTATGACTTTCTTGGTTTTGTAATCTTATGTTATAATTACACAGTCTTTTTTTAGATGCCATGGTATTAATCAATATATGACTGCAATCAGTCAAACTCTGCATACAATCACATCATTCTCCCTTGTTTTCATAATGCCATGACACAGTATGAAAACTCTGCAAACCAGTGTTTGGCATGGAGCTGTTCAAGTCACAACAGTGAATGAGGCATAAAAATGTCACGACATGATTATCATACCTCATGCAATGAGGATTATAAATGTCACATCCTGATTATCCAACCTAGTGAAGAAGCAAAAATACTGTATACAAATACACTGATAACATAAAAACCTCCAGTGACCCAATTCAGTCAAATCCAGTTCCACCTGACCTTCAGAGGAAGGACTCCAGTGATAAAGGAATGACCTTTTTTACTTGTTTTGTGAGAGGCATGAAATGTGGTTATCAGATAAGTGACTAAAGATTGAACCTCCAGACATCAAGCAAAAGAAGCCAGTAAGGAGTCCTAAGCTGTCAAGTTCTTGAAGGCAGGAGCTGCATTTTATCCTTACCTTTCTGCTCAACATATCATCACATACATGGTTGTACAAGTCCTTGAAAATATCTTTTTGAATTGAATTAACTGATTGGATTATGTGACTGATCACCCTACTCAGCAGTAGTTTCTCAAATCAATCACAAAACCAAAGCCACTTACTGGTATGTTCTATTTTTCAATCATAATTTGAAATTATGATTCACAATGTAAACCATAATGTGAAAAGGCATACCATTTGAGCCTCTCAATCCTCTAACAGTTCCACCTGACCTTCAGAGGAAGGACTCCAGTGATAAAGGAATGACCTTTTTTACTTGTTTTGTGAAAGAGGCATGAAATGTGGTTATCAGATAAGTGACTAAAGATTGAACTCCAGACATCAAGCGAAAGAAGCCAGTAAGGAGTCCTAAGCAGTCAAGTTCTTGAAGGCAGGAGCTGCATTTTACCCTTACCTTTCTGCTCAACATATCATCACATACATGGTTGTGTAAGTCCTTGAAAATATCTTTTTGAATTGAATTAACTGATTGGATTATGTGACTGATCACCCTACTCAGAGCAGTAGTTCCTCAAATCAATCACAAAACCAAAGCCACTTACTGGTATGTTCTATTTTTCAATCATAATTTGAAATTATGATTCACAATGTAAATCATAATGTGAAAAGGCATGCCATTTGAGCCTCTCAATCCTCTAGAAAAATGAGACAGAGTATAAACAAATGCCTAATTAAATAAAATCAGTAAGCTATATGTGCTTCACATATTAGTAATTGGTTTCTAAAATTAGAATTTTAGGTTATCAAAAGGTTTTCCTCTATGCATAAACATACAGAAACACAGACAGTAGATGATGCTCATAGGCTAAGAAAATGAGAGACTAATTTGAAATATATTTGAACAATGAATCAGGGCTGGAAAGTGGAAAAAATGTATATAGAGAGACAGAAACAGAGAGCTCTTGATGAATTGAATTTTCTGACCCTTCTCTCTTCTGCATCCACTGATTTTCTTCCGCCCCTCCCCACCCCCATGATTCTCCCTTCCTTCCTTTAATTTACATATTCTTTTCTCTGGGCAAAGCTCTAAGGACAATCATGAGAAAGAAAAGCCTCTACAACTCTTTCATTGTTTCCTCAGCTCATTTCTATAACATTTAGCAGGTACTCCTTATGACAGAGTGGTCAAATAGACCATGAGCAAGGGGAGAGGGACATGGGTTTACACAGCTGCTCTATTTTCACCCCACAGAAGGAGTCCCTTTTGTACCTGTGGTTCATGTCACCTACTTGATCACAAATTAATAAAATAATTTACTATATATTATCCACTATGAATTACCATTTAAAAAATAAAAATTAAAATAGCTTTTGTCACTTCCCTACAGGAACTAACTTAACAACTGGGGACTATTTTTCTACTTATTTTTTCCTGTCTACCTACCTATTGATTTATCTGTCTACCTACCCAACTATCTATATTTTCTACCTATAACCTAAAACATATTTCCATGGGAATGAATAGGACACTCTTTTCTTAGAAAGGAAATAGATACATGAAAGAACTGAAATACAAATATTTCAGAATTTATCATATTTAAATGATAGTTTAGGCTTTAAATTTTCTGCATGTATATCCTGTATTTTTTAAAAAATTAAATCAATAATTTAAAAATTCTTTCAATATCTTCTGTCTCGCCTTCTAACATGTCAAGCTCCTGAGAGCCAGTCTCATTTCTTATTAACTTTGAATTAACTTTATCTATATCTTATTATCAACACTTGGTAAATATACTTTTTATAGCATATTATTTACATTTCATTGCATATATTTATGTTATGATCAGCATGTAGAAACTTGACCATATATTAGAATATTATAAATTACCAAGCACTGTATTGGCAACTCTGCAGGATATTGTTTCCAGTGAAGCTAGCTGTAAATACTTCGTAAATGAGTGATTTACTTTAGAAAAAGAAAGGTTATTTAAAAAAAATAATTCTGGAGGGAATTCTCAAATACTAACAACTCACAATGAATTTTGCAATTGAAAATAGAAAGAATGCCTTAGTTTGGGGTATAAATTAGGTCTTTGACCCAACTGAGTATGAAACTGAGCCTGACCCTTCAGGCCTCTCTGTATGACCCTCACCCTGTTATCCCTCAGCTCTTGAAGTAAAAGGCTTTGCTTTGGTCCCTTAGGCCTCCCCTCAGTCTCAGAAAGACTGGCTCAAGGGTTAATGATTAGAAAAATGTGAACATGTGGTAACAAAACATAACAGTTGGACCAGGAAAACGGAACAATTCAAACAATTCCAACTGATGACAATTTAATAAATCAGCCATATAGCAGAGTCACAGAATCTTTAGTTCCTCCCTGAAGGGTATATATGAGGATGCCTGACATGCAGTCCTAATTTTTTTTTTTTAACTAGAAACCAGACTCCACCAGATGGAAAGAGCTGATCACAAGCATGTAGACCCCAGACCTGTCAGAACCAGAGGATTAATGACTGAGATTCCTGAAACATCACCTTGTTACTTCAGTTCAGCCGCTCAGTCGTGTCCAACTCTTTGCGACCCCATGGACAGCAGCACACCAAGCTTCCCTGTCCATCCCCAACCCCCAGAGCTTGCTCAAACTCATGTCCATTCAGTAGATGATGTCACCTCACTATCAACCAATCAGAGGATTATGCTTGGGCTGATCATGCACCTGTGGCCCTTTTCTTCGCATTGTCTGTTAAAACCCTTCCCTCCCCTGAAAGCCATTAAGTTCAGTTCTTTCAAGCAGGAAGAAACCAGTTGTCCTTGCCTGATGCCCAACCCTGTACTTTCCTTCATCACAGTAGGTGTCAACAGGTGGGCGTTGCTGCACATTAGGGGAGTAGACACAAGTTCAGTTCAGAAACAGATACTTTAGCAAATTATAGTCAGCCCTTTATGGCCAAGTATTCTGTGCCCTCGGATTCAACCAGCCACAGATCAAAACTATTTTTAAAAATCCAGAAAGTTCCAAAAAGCAAATTTAAATTTGCCACCCGTTAGCAACTATTTACATAGTATTTACATTGTATTTACAACTATTTACATATCATTTACATTACATTAGGTATTATAAGTAATCTGCTGCTGCTAAGTCACGTCAGTCGTGGCCGACTGGGTGTGACCCCATAGACGGCAGCCCACCAGTCTCCCCTGTCCCTGGGATTTTCCAGACAAGAACAATGGAGTGTGTTGCCATTTCCTTCTCCAATGCATGAAAGTGAAAAGTGAAATGAAGTCACTCAGTCGTGTCCGACTCTTAATGACCCCATGGACTGCAGCCTACCAGGCTTCTCCATCCATGGGATTTTCCAGGCAAGAGTACTGGAGTGGGTTGCCATTGCCTTCTCCATATAAGTAATCTAGAGATGGTTGAATATATAAAGAAGGGTGTGCCTAGGTTATATGCAAATACTACCCATTGTATATAAAGGACTTGAGCACCCTCAGATCTGGGTAACTATGGTACAGCTGGGGGAGGGAAAGTGTCTTGAAAACAATCATCTGTTCATACCAAGAGATTACTGTATGTTTCTAAAATCTGCTGTAATGATATAGCCTTATCAAGCTTTCATTTAATATTTAGGTGTTTCTGTTCCCCTTGCTTCTGTCCTCATGTGAAGTGTTTTCAGATCTTATACTATAAATTGGAGTTATATGTATGCTGAGGGTTTGAAAATCCAATATTTTGACAGTTATCAGTTCTGAAGGAGCTAGTATGGTAACTTAGATTGTATCATTATTAAAACCTGTAGTACATTTCACCTGTCTTATCAATTAGACTGGAAATCTCACAGGCTATCAGCATATTTTAAATAGATAATGTTCTATTAACATAAAAAATAAGGCACTCCATATTCAAGAGGAAGAGACTTAAGACATTTACAAATGTATATTTACATAAGTAATATATAATTCACAAACTATTTAGAGTAAATTGTACATGCCTGTTATTGTCAGATTTGTTTAGAATGACATTTCAATTTGAAGCAGTTCATATATAAGGAGCTTTCTGAGGGTGGGCTGAAGAAGCTTTGGATTCAGATATGAGTGGCTCTCAAATGCAGCAAGACAGAAACACAATCTGCTGACCTTGAGGTTTAAGACATATCAAGTTGTAGTGAAATAAACAGGTGTAACCACATAAGAGAAAACAAGAGCCTTGCTGGCCATGCGAGACACTTCCTGTGTGTATGGAACAGTTGAAATATTACCATTTCAAGGATCCCTGCCTTCTTTTTTCTTCTAAGAAAAGTCTGCCACCTGCACAATCTCTGCAGAACACTTCAGAAGATATCTTTCACTTACCTAAAAGAAAGACAACAACAAAAAAAGCATTTAAACATCATTTCATGGTGAATTTGTTTTTGCAATCTTAATTTAAAAACCCTTGCGTTATATAATAGACATGTTTCTAAAACTTTGTATATGCATTGAAGTTTTGTAAATCAGATCCTGCTTTCTCCTTGTCTTAATATTATAGCATTAGATTATATTTGATAATTTGATAGTTCATTGGTCATCCTCCATGATAAAATTATTTCAATATCTTGCATAGAGATTTTTGTGTACTACAAGAAAACAATGTCATAATCAAATGAAGAAGAAGGTAGACATTTTCTGGTCTCTTTGTGCATTTAATGATCATTCATTCATTCCTTCATTTATTCAACAAATATATATTGACTTTGTGTGCTGGCTATTATGCTAGCCCTGGAGGTGATCAGAACACTCACCCTGATCTTAAATGTCCTACAGTTCATCTAGTCATTCTGGACCAGTGGCTGTATGTACATCTGTTAAAAAAGACTAGACTCTGAAAATCCCTGTCCCTTGGCCCCTGGACATACTCAAAAGTCTAACACAGAAAAGCTGCATATTTCTTTAGTCCTTATTTTTATGCTTAGTTTGCAACATTATTGAAAAGCATGATTTTTGGTCAGGGAAACACGATCCAGAATAGAATAGGGAAACACAGGGACATAAGAGTAAACAGCATATTAGCAATCTGACAAACCATCAGGAGGGACTTGTACTGCCTAGGTCACAGATGCTCATACCCAGATCCTAGTAATCCCTCACCATTAGCCCCACTGCAGAAGGCTTGTCTGTCTGGCACCTTAAATGGTGTATTGAGACATTTTAAAGGTCTTTGCTACTGCTGCTAAGTCACTTCAGTCGTGTCCGACTCTGTGTGACCCCGCAGACGGCAGCCCACCAGGCTCCCCCGTCCCTGGGATTCTCCAGGCAAGAATACTGGAGTGGGCCACCATTTCCTTCTCCAATGCATGAAAGAGAAAAGTGAAAGTGAAGTCGCTCAGTCTGTCTGACTGTTAGCGACCCCATGGACTACAGCCCACCAGGCTCCTCCGTCCATTGGATTTTCCAGGCAAGAGCACTGGGGTGGGGTGCCATTGTGTCACTGAATTTTGACTCCCCATTCCTCGGCATGAGAATGCCTCCAGTCACCAGCCAGTTCTTATATCTCTTATGCTACAAACCGGGTGAGCCAAACAAGGCAGTCCAGACCCTAGAGGGAAAAAAAAAAATCACTTTCTGCTTTAGATGAAAGTTGTGTTGGTCCTCTGGGGATTTATACTCTGGAATTTCTGATCTGCCATTGGATTTTGCTGATTTATATTCTATTTTATAATCCACAATGGGCATTGGAAGCTCCTGGCTCTCCTCCCAACCAATCTGAAAACAAGGAATGAATTCCTTTGAGTGGACATCTGACGCATGAAGCTGTTGTCAACACGCAGTAGAAGTTGCTGGAGCTCTCAAGAGGCTTGTGAGCTGAGCCCCTGCCTGTAGCTGCTGTTCACTGGAGACTGAGCCAAAGTACCCTACTAAGTGAAATCGATTAGACGGGATGTGGCGAGTTCGGTGACGGCTAGAGTGACTGCCTTTAGGAAGGCAGCTAGGCCAGCAAGGAACAACTTTCTGAATTCTTAGGGTCTACTCAAGTGGAAGATAGGTGTCTTCTTCACCTAGGCATTTCAAGGTGTTTATCTGACTCATTTGATTTTGAAGTAAGTGTTTAAAAAACACAGGTTCCTCAGAGGTATCAAACAGTAAGATTCCTTTATAACACCGATAGTGATTCAGTGTATCTGAGTATGTCTAAAGAAAGTCTTAAAGGACTATGAAAATATGAAGGGCTTTTCCACACACTACTACACTTGTCCTCATGCTCCCAGGAGGCAATGGATGAGCATCAACTAATCCCCATATAAAACAGGTATGCATAACTTAACCGCTGGACTAGTATTAAAATAGGATTACATTGTATTATAAATTTCCACACTCTGACTTGTGAGGAAGAAAAATGAGATGCTGAATGCTTATGTGGCTGCTTGTGCCTTTGGATATTGACTTGTCTATGTCAAAAATCTGTTGATTAAGTAAAGCAATCAGATGAACTCTGTGATACCCAAACCTAATGTACCATAAACATATATCTTGACAAAACTATTGACCATTTGAGGCTTAGTGAACTTGAGGTTAGTATTATTTTAACTTAGTTGATAAGGGGTCATAATAAAGCTAGGAAAGTAATAATGATGAAGCTGGATAACTAATCTCATGTTCATAAGACTTCAAGTTGTTTTGAAGCCAGAAAGAGCTTTATAAAATGGCAGGAAAAGGCTGCTGAAGGTGGTTTGGGTTGAGTCCCTGCTGTCCAATGGTTAAGACTCTGTGCTTTCAGTTTGTCCCACCCTCTCCTTCCCCTGCTGTGTCAGGATCCATCTCAGGAGGGAGGGGATACATGTATACTTAGAGCTGCTTTTACATTGTTGTACAGCAGAAACTAACACAATAATGTAAAGCAATTATCCTCCAATGGGAAAAAAACAAAAAGAGATTCTGTGCTCTCTGCTGAGGGTCTGGGTTCAATCTCTGGTTAGGGAACTAAGATTCCACACGCCACAGTGTAGCCAAAAGATACATAATAAATAAATGAACAAGAAATGCAATTTTAAAAAAGAAAGGGGGGACTTCCCTGGTGGCCAGCGGTTAAGAATCCACCTGCCAGTATAAGGAACACAGGCTCAATACCTGGGCTAGGGACGAAGATCCCAGATGCCGCAGGGCAATGAAGCATGTGTGCTGCAACTACTGGGACCACGCTATGTGACGATGCAAGCCATACACAATCAATGACATCTCTTTGGCAATGGCTTAGGGAATTCACTGAGGGAAGGAGGTATCATGAAGATGAGAAGGAAAATGATACATTAGAAGTATGTGACCTTTATTGCTTTCTGAACATTTCATAGGCAGGTTTTCATGGTTCCTCAGGGTTGCAGTGACAACATGGAGGCAAGAATGGCTAGAAGCTCAAGCAGAATCTCTTAGCTCACAGGCAGGCACCACATTCTGTGTCTTGGTATTGCTGGGATACTTAAAACTTTCAACACAATATTCTGGCCAGGAAGTAAATGAAACAATTTTTTTTTCAGGTTGTTACTGGAATAAAGCAGTAAAGTTTTAATAGTGTTTCAGTGCCTAGATTATTGTCAACAAAAAGAGAAAGAAATGTTAGGAGAAAGTGTGACCCCACAGCATGTCAGCCTTTGTTTCTAGAACCTGGAGCAAAACTATAACTAGAGGTCTACATGCCATATGTCTAAATATTTAATCATTATAAATAAAGATAATAAACTCTCAAAAAGACATATTTTATCCTACTACCTTGATGATATGCCTTCATGATGACCTGTAAGGTCAGATTAAAAATTAAAATTCTAAAACCACTTGGAATTCTGTACCAGAATGTGATACCACAAAGAGAACTGGCCCCAGCCCCGACCTCTGACCCATGGGGTTCCTCCTGTTTCTTTCCATCCTTGTTTCAGTCAACACTGTAGGGAGACACACATTCATGAGGACACCCACAGACTACTCATTTAACCTTTATCTACACCTATGCAAACAACTGCAGCACTGGCCAGCCCTCTGGCCTCGACATGCACACACTAGTGGTCAAGGCTGCTCTTGGATGAACAGACCCATGGAAGAGTTCCTGCCAGACCCTGCAAGTGGGTTCAGGGCTACTAGGACAGGGAATTTAGGAGCCCTCTGAATCTGGATCACAGCCTACAAGAGGTGATGCAGGCCCTGGAAGGGCATATGTCTTTGACCTTCAGAGATTCCTCCACCACTTGAGATGCATGTAGCTGATGGAGAGGAGGATGCTCTAAAGCAGGAGACTCATAGAAGCATTCTCCTTACCCAAGGTTAAAAGCCATACTGCTCCATGGAGTCTTGGGTAATATTCACAAGGGAGAAGAAAACAGATTTTCTAAGAATAACCAAGGTCATTATTGCCTTCCAAGTGTATATTGAACAACCCTAAAAGACTCTCCCACACACACTCTAATTGCATCCCTCCTGCCTCACTCATTGTTGGCCTTGTTTTTGGTTTTTGCCACCTTCTGAACACTGTGAATTTCTCTCAGTTTTCAAAGGAAATTTACCACTTGGAGAGCACAAGGCAGCTGCCAAACAGTTTCAGCTAAACAAGAACAAGACAATATAACCTAAAATGTCTTCTCCAAGGAACCCTGGACATATGAAGAGCAAATACCCAAACTGGAATTTGGCCAGGCATTGAAACTAACCCTGCCACTGCATCAGATGTGTCATGGGATCCTCAACCATCACCCTTGATGGGTTTTAAATCTCCTCTGATGGATATAAGTTCAAGATTCCAAGAACACAGTGTGAGAAACAAATAGTTCAGTGGTGATTCATGAATACCATTCTTGCAATGATATTTTTCACAGGAGAGCTCCCACTGGAAGTTCCACATAAATCAAAATCATAAATAAATAATATTGTATAAGTACTAAATGGACCTAACATCCCTAAGATAGTTTAATCAAAGCTTCAGGCATTTGAAAATCAGATTTGTTTTGATTTTCTTCAGGCTCCATTTTTTACTTCATGATAATGAAACAAAAGCTTTCCTAAAAACAGACAAAAATGAATCACTGCTACCTCGGGTAAAAGTCATCCACATTTCCTGCAAAAGTCACCTTGTGAACTTAATGTAATCAAAACAACAGGAGGAAAATTCTAAACTCTTGTTAAATAACCATTAATTATTTATCTGAAGAGTCCATTGCTTATGAGGAGATGTAATTTTTGGCCTGGAGAAAGAAACAAATAAAATTCTTTTTATTTTAGAAGTAGGAGAATATTATTCCAGATGTATTTTGTTTGAAACACAAGGCATTATTTATTTATATAAAAAATTAACCAACACTAAAGACATTAGGTGAATTCACATAACCCTATAGATTTTTCCTCTTAAAAAAGTTTGTATATTTGGCTACATTGGGCTCACATTCCCACATGGTAACATTTGACCAGAATTGAGTATTAGTTATTCTCTTTCTCTGATTTACCAAAGCTTCCATTATGCATACAATATATGCATTGCCAGTTATATGTGGTCTACTTCACCCATTAGTATTTCTGTGACTTCTCTGTTCCTTATTAGCAGGGAGTCTTGAAAATAATTTTACTTTTTGTAATTCAGTTAGGATCTCTAATACAATGCGTGGAATGTAGAAAGTATTTGTTACTTGATAAGTGGTTTTACTAACCCCACCACTGTAGCTATTGTTACTGTTTGTGTGATATCACTATTTCTATTCTCTACATCCTCCAGATCCTCAATAGAGGAGTGTTATCCTATAATCCTCAATGATCTCAGTTCCTGAGGGGAGAGAAAACACCAGATTATTAAATCTTGCTGAGCCAGCAGAGTTATTAGCCTGATCATCTTTGAAGCAGTAGTTAATGCCCTATGCTGACCTCTAGATGCTTAGCCTTACCTTGAAATGGTCACTTAAAACTATAGTGTCTCATCTTAATTGGTGCAAAGATTATCTTTGATCTTGTGGGGGGCCATATATTGTACCCTGATCCTCCTTCAGGACTAAAGGACTTTTTCTTCAGCTTCTGGGAGTGCTGCTTTCTGATAGATCTCTGCTGGGAATGGTCCTCAGCTAAAGAGAGCTGCCTTGATCAAATAAATGATGTCCCTTCACAGGGGCAACTTATATCCACAACAAGTTCTAGAAAGAGCAAAGGCCTCACTCCCTCTCCCCACTGGGGATGATTTCTAGGGCCATCTTAGCTTTAGAGTTTCCATGAGGCCTTGGTTGGGAATGTACTGTAACCTAGCCTCTTCCTTTCCTTTCTTCCAAGTGTTAATATCTAGAGTACTCCCAGCAAATCCTGTCTTGGAGCCTACTGTCCAGGATACCCAAGCAACTGCAACTGTTTACACTTAGGAGTCCTAATTAAATGTGTGGACTACTCTAGATTTTGCACCTTCTGAGTGTGCATGTAATCTAGAGAGTTGAACAATATTCTGTGGTTGAAATAATTCCATGGTGATTGTAGGAAGAGGACAGACACTAACATGTAATGAGATGACTCAAACTAGAGACATAAATGAGATTATAATATAGTATTTTTTACAAAACAAGAACATCTATGAAGTAATTCTGTGTTGAATTTATTTTGGTTTGTGTGTTTATAAAATTCTATTTTTATAATAATAAAAGAGTAGTAACTTTTAAAACATAAATTGAACTTTTCATGTGTATATTTGTATCTTTTGTTAATACTTACAGGGAATTCTGTTCTGGGTATTTTGCTCCCTGACATTTACACTGAATATATTTTCCAGAAAATACAGTGATAAAAAGAGATGAAAAAAACCTTGCTCTCTTTCTCTCTCCTTGCTGTATTAGAACACAGTGAAATGTTTTTCACCATTTTGAAATCTTTCATTGCCAACTTACTTTCTATGAAGGAATTGTTTTTTGTGTGAAAAATTAGAACTTTTAAAATTCAAAATGGAAACTATATGATTTAATAGGGTTTTAGTTACTTAATAAAAAGGAGGGTATTAGATACAATAATATCTCTCTTAATAGGAGATAATGAGCAACATGGTAGACTTTGTTAGCAAAATTTCATTAGTGTAGTATTATTAGTTTTGTGAGAAGGGAATACTCCACTTATTTGAATAACACCAAGCTTGTATTTTCTGGAAATCTGGGCTTTATTACAAATGACATTATTTGAAATAATTAGCCATACAAAAATGTTGCAAATGGGAATTAAGTTCCAAGAGAACCTCATTTTTATTATATCATAAAATAAAATTTTACTTTATTTGTTGTGGTAATGACCTCACCCTCACTCTCTCTTCAAACCTCAAATTCCATCTCCTCTTCTTTTATTCAGAAAGAAAACTAACCTATTTCTTCTCCAACAAATTTCCAAAACATACCTGGATGTGAACCCACACCTTGACATTCCTCATGTTGGGTTCAATGGGTTCTCTCTGTCGTTGTATGTGGGCAATCTCTCTGGCCAGACACAGCATTTCTTCAGCTTCTGCCTACTCAAGAGCTATGCTCTGGTGGTTATTCTCCCTCTCTCTCCTTAACCAGTTACCGCTCTCCTGAATAATTCTAATCAGCATACAAATTTGCGATTATCTTCCCTTGACCCATTGTCCTTCAACTGTTGCCATATTGCTCTGATCTCTTTGAAAGCAAAGCTCAAAGAATTCTCTACTTGCTTTCTTCATTTTTTCCATTTCCAATTCTCTCTTTAACCCATTCCAACTAGTCTCTACTGAAACTCCACTAAAAATGAACGTAACAGTCAGTTTCCATCTGGTCAAGTCAGTGATCTATTTTCTGTCCTTTTCCTACTTAAAATATGTTTCTTTTATTGAATACACAGAGCCAAACTCTCCTGTTTTTTTTTTTTTTTTTCTGCACCTCTGCCAGGCTTTCCTCAATCTCCTCATTGACTATTCATCCTAGTGCCAGTCTCTAAATGTGCAATGGCAGAGTTTAGTTTTTGCTCTCTTCTTTCTCCAGACCTTCTAGATGAGCTCATTCAGTTGTGTGCATGCATTGTTAAGTTGCTTCAGTCGTGTTGGACTCTTTTAGACCCTGTGGACCATAGCCCACCAGACTCCTCTGTCCATAGGATTCTCCAGGCAAGAATATTGGAGTGGGTTGCCATGCTTTCCTCCAGGGGATCTTCCTGACCCAGGGATCAAACCCTGGTCTCATGCATCTCCTGCGGTGGCAGGCAGATTCTTTACCACTGTGAGACCTGAAAGACCAATTATGATGCATACAGAATTATTAACAGTTGAACAAATTCTGAGTTCTCATTATTTGCACATCAAATTTATACAAACATATGTGTTCAATTATTAATATTTCTACTTAAATTATAATGATGATATTTAATGGTTCTATACAGTAGTTCTGTAACTATGTAAAAGTAGACCATCATATTTTTTAATAAAAATATTTTAATTAAACAGTTTATCTCTTTAAGTTCAATATAATTGTGAAATCTGTGTATTTTTCAAGTACTTTTTTGGGCTGTGCTTATTAAATCATTTTAGTCATGTCTGTCTCTTTGTGACCCCATGGACTACAGACTGCCAGGCTCCTCTGTCCATTGGATTTTGCAGACAAGAATACTGGAGTGGGTTGCTGTCCTCTCCTCCAGGGGATCTTTCTGACTCAGGAACTTCTCGTGACTCCTGTGGCTTCTGCATTGCAGGTGGATTCTTTATGGCTGAGCCACCAGGGAAGCCCAAGTACTTCACTAGTAAAATGAAAATACTTTGAAGTTTGCATTTGGAATTGCTTGCATATGTTATATTGATAAAATAAGTAGGCACACTAAAGGTCAAATATTCTGTGCTGAGTTTAAGTATGGAGCTTACCTGTCTTTTGTTCAAACATTTTTGCCTTTGGCTTTTCAAAAACCATGTCTGAAAGAGTTGTCCAGTGACAGTAATTTAAAACAAAACAAAAGACAAACATCCCTTGTTCACTATCTCAGATCTTCCTTCTTCCTATGTCTGTGGTTCTTTTCTATGCATTCATTGAAGTGACTTAAAAAAAAAATAGTTGTTTGGTTTACCAGCCTTCTCTGGATTTCAAATGTAAAAAGCAGTTACATTTTCTGGACACTTACCTGCAGAAAGGAGATGTGAAGAGTCTCAGTGATATTCTAATGGTCATGGAGGCAAATGCATATCATTTATCTGGGGATAAATGTCATCATCTTTGTTCTCTAAGATCATATTCACTGTGCAAAATCTCAATTTTTAAAAGGAATGGAGGAGATAGAAAGTAAGGTATTAATTGAACTCCTTTTTTGAGAGTTATGTCTTTATAAAATTTCATGTCACTTGTTTTCCCACTTATAATTATTAGGTGCTCAGAAGTGACACTCAGATAACATCCCAAACTGTATTTGCATGGTGATAGCAGAAACAAAAGCCCAACATTTAACTAATAACTGTCTTATTAAAGGTCGTATTCTTTGATTGAAATGTACCCGAAATGGACAGTCCAGGGACACTAGGATTTCATAGTTTCAAAACTAAAATACTCTTTTAAAAGAAGAATCAGCTACTAGCCCTATGCTGTGTATGCTGTCACTTTAGTCATGTCCGACTCTTTTTGACCTTATGGACTGGCCACCTGGCTTCTCTGACCATGGGATTCACCAAGTGAGAATATTGGAGTGGGTTGCCATGCCCTGCTCCAGGGGATCTTCCCAATACAGGGACTGAACCTGAGTCTCCTGCCTTGCAGGTGGATTCTTTACCACTGAGCCACCAGGGAAGCCCCACTAGCTCTATGTTAGATACGTTGCTGTTACAGAAGAATGTCTATTTTCTATTCATTCCATATTTTCTTCAAGATTCTTTTTCAGGAACAGAAGCCCCAAACAAAGTTAAATTGTGGTTCATCTGGCTTTTGGACTGTGAACAAAATCCTCTTTCTGAACTCCAACTTAGTTCTGCTATTGCTGCTTATTTTATGGTATTATTTGAGAGATGTACTGGCTTCCCTGGTGGCTCAGATGGTGAAGATTCTGCCTGCAGTGCAGGAGATCTAGGTTCAATCCCTGGGTTGAGAAGGTCCTCTGGAGAAGGGATGACTACCCCCTCCAGTATTCTGGCCTGGAGAATTTCATGGACAGAAGAGTCTGGCAAGAGTCTGACACAACTGAACAACTTTCACTAGCTGTACAAAGATAAAAACTGAAATATCCTCATTGCTGCAAAAAGAGACAACAAATAGCTCTAGAAAAATATGCATAGGTTTCTTATTTGCAATTGGTCAAATCTAACTGTTTTGAAGGCTGTCAGAATCATGTTACCATTCAGTTGACTAGCTCCATTGGTGGTTCCTGATTGCTCAACTGACCCTATAAGGCTGAGGAAAGGTTGATGACACTTTCTGTATCTGATTCTCAGAGCTAAATATGTGTGATCATCTTTTCTTAAGCTGAGATTTAAAAAAAATCTAAGCTTCAAGTAGCATCTGCCAGATTGTTTTGTTTATTATTATAATCTTTTATTAATATGGATAAAATCATTGTTTTATTCCCTGTAGTTTTATATTTTACAAAGATTTATTTTATTTTATTTTTAGCTTTGCTGGGTCTTTGGTGCTGTGCACAGGTTTTCTCTACTTACAGCAAGCAGGATCTACTCTTCCTTGCAGTGCAAGAGCTTTTCATTGCAGTGACTTCTGGCGGAACTCAGGCTCCAGGCACATGGAGTAGTTGTGAGCCATGGGTTCAGTTGTCTGAGGCAAGTGGAATCTTCCTAGACCATGTTCCCTGCACTAGCAGGCAGATTCTTTACCTCTAGACCACTGGCAAGCCTCTCCATGTAATTGTAAAGTGATAAAATCCTGAGGCATAAAGAACAAGCGTGAAACAAGTCATAGGATATATAGATTTATCTGCCATCTTTCAGTTCTTTTGGGATGATGTTCAAAAGTTTTCATAAGTTATTGCCCCATTTCTCTCTTTGAATTCAGTTGGAAGTTGGTCTAAAAGCAATGGTCAGCCTATGTGGTAAAAAGGAATTTATGGATCATTTGAGGATATAATACTTCCCCTTTCCCCATTATCTTGTTTATTAGTTGACTCTAATTGATTAATGCTCCCTGAGCAATCTCATGCAATTACCAGGTAGTAATATTTCACAGTTATATATATAGTTCTTACCAGAAGCCTTAGAATTGCAACAATTACTATTTTAATCACAGGATTGCATTGAGAGATAAGAATTCTTGGCTGTATTATTTTCTCCACTAAGCTTACTTAGTGATACCAGGCTAGTGACTTTGGCTCCATTTTCTTCGCTTGTAAACCGGGGATAATGCCACATGCCTGCTCACCAAGCATGTGGTGAGGATTAATTAGATAAGTATCAGCAGAGCTCTCTGAACTCCTTAGGACTGAGGTGTTTATTCATCCGAGGTATTATTCTCATTATCATTATCACTTGGGTCATAAATAAAACCCATAGATGTTAAAGATGGAAAAGGTTTTGTTGGCTTGCCAAATCCCACCCTACAACCTCTCTTAAGTAGCAGGGCAAGATGGAGTGAGTCCCTTGACAGACAAGGTATAATAGATTAAACTGATACTTCACTTGATCATAGCCAAAAGGTTTGTGTTAATAAGCTTAATAGTATTTACTGGGTGGGTGTCCAGAACAGCTGTCCTTTTTTTATTGCAGGTGCAAGAGCCAAAGCCAAAACCAGTCTGGATTTAGCAAATCCAATTGCTTCTCAGGATTTGCTCCCTTCCGAGATAGCACTTATCATAATCATTAGTTGATAATAGACTCCCTGTTAAGTTGATACTAGCTCCCCGTAACCAGATTCAAGGATCCATTTTCTTTCTTAAAAACACTATTTTAACTTTATGTAATAAGGCTTATCAGACATGTTTTACATGTAGAGTGAGAGTTTGGCTTTGATTATGATAACACCAAACAACTCATTTCAGATTTTCTTGATTTGATAACACCCCTATAAGAATAGCATTTTAATTGTTTCTGAGCTCACAGAGATATTTCTTGATTAATTTTTTTTTGTCTGTAGGAGCAAAAAGGGAATTCAGAGGACATCCTAATTAAAAATGAAAATGGATCATCACACAAGTAGCTTATTATGAGATGTAAAACCCCATGAAAAATGAATATAATCTTTCTCAAGCAGTGTAAGCTGTGCGTGTATTTTAATAATCCAGAACACCTGGATATTTCACAGCCAAATAGAAAGCAGAGATGTAAGGTGAAAGTGACCTTGTAATAAGGAAGAATTCACGTATGGAAGGAGGATGCCTGAATGAGCAGACTAACTGGTGACTGAAATTAGAAAATGCTTCCAATCAGTGCAAGGTAAAAAAGCATCTATTGGTGGCTTGACTGAAATGACATTGATGGCCAGTAGCTCTTAGAATGCTCACACACAGAGGCAAGCTGATTAAGGCAACTCTTTTAAATAATTTATTTCCTAATTGTTTATTTTTTGCAGGGAACAAAGCAGGAAGAGAAAGTGTATTGCTTTGGGAACGTGCAAATACCATTTTATGCCCTGTTTTAGCTAATTTACATTTTCTGTCATTAGCCACTTTCTTTTCTTCTCTAGGTGACATACCCTTGCTTTAGTGAATTTGCCTGACTAGGCAAACATTTTATCCGTAAAAATACATTAGTGTTCCTAGTTAAAAATCTCCTTGCCCATTTGTTATATTTTGCTAATTGACTTGGCTTATTGTAATTTTCACAAGGCATTTTCAGTACATTATTATTTCATTGTACATATTCAGTACATTAGAAGACTTTCCATAACTAAATCTTGATGTTCCAAAACTTTATATTTAAAATAATACCATTTTCCTAGGCAGTCTGACTCTTGAATTTCCTTTTTTCTTTTCCTTCTCCTTGCCTTGACCTCTAACTCTCTAATTTCCATGGTTATAGAGATTGTATATCCCAGACTTTCAAGAGCTGTCCCAATTTTTCCTTGCAGTTTCATGAGTCACTGAAATGTCCTAAGCATCCAAATAATATTTGCTGTACTGCCTGTGCCATCACAAAGCTGTACAAAATTCATGAATCAAGTGTATTCTGATTTGGTTTACAAGCAAAATGTAGTCTGTCTGTGTAAGGCATGAGTTTGAAAACTTAAGAAAATTCACCTACTTGTAGGTTGAGAATGTCTTACTTCAGCCAGTGAGTATGTTTTTGGCAATATAAAATAAATTTTATATCATGTAAAAAACCATAATGGAAAATAACATAAAGAAGAATGTATATAACTGAATCACTTTGCTATACAGCAGAAATTAACACAGCATTGTAAATCAATTGTACTTCAATTTTAAAAAATTGAAAAAAGCTAATAAAATAATGTTTTTTATATATCTATCTTGAATTAGGCCTTTAAAATGCTGCATGTTGGTGTGACCCAGATTTCCATCCTTCCAATAATTAATTCTGCTAATTTTTATTGTATTTGCAGACTATAATTCCTTTCTTGGCCACAGAGTCAGTTTCAAGTTCCTAGAATAAAGAGATTAAGATATGAGCTGAACAGTCTATGACTTGATAGTCCATATTTTAACAGTCATCTCAAAAATTATTTTACAAAAAAAAGTAAGAAAATTTTGAAAGAGAGTATTATTCAATTTACATTCTCTCTCCCCCCAACCTCTCCCCCCTTTTTAGAGTCAGAGTCATTAAAAAACCCATATTCAGCATTTTTATATAAAATTTTATATGAAGTCTAATAATAATCATGCTTATTGTCCCTCATTTCATCAGATTTTTAATCTGACATCAAGAGAGAGAATTATTTAGTCAATGAAGTGCAAATATCAAAAAGTCTAAGCAAAGAGGAAACTCTTTCTCAGTGGAATTTACTGAGAAGGTAGAAAAGTGTAGAGATTAGTGTGGTTTGGGGAACAGTGATCTCTATCCTTCTACTCATTTCTGCCTCCCACCCCTGCCCTGACTGTTTTCTCTATTTAGCAAACAGGGTTTTATTTTTAGGACTCCAGGTAAATGGAAGACACACTGTTAACAGATGAGAACTTGGCCAACTTTGATCTTATATCTTTAATAAACTTTTGCTGAATTGCTTCCATGTGCCAGTAGTTGTGTTCTTTTTGAGGACAATTTGTGAAGAAGACTACTTCCAAATGATAGAAATGTTCTATATTTTTTAATGCCTGGCAGCTGAGACTGGAAATTAACATTTTTTTCCCCCAATCCTATCTATGATATTCCCTTCTGTGTAGTGATATTTTGACTACATGTTACACTGCATTCTTTTGTGAATTAATTTACTTAAACCTAGACAGTCTTTCCCTGGTGGCTCAGACAGTAAAGTGTCTGCCTGCAGTGTGGGAGACCTGGGTTTGATCCTTGGGTTGGGAAGATCCCCTGGAGAAGGAAATGGCAACCCACTCCAGCACTCTTGCCTGCAAAATTCCATGGACCTAGGAGCTTGGTAGGCTACAGCCCATGGGGTCGCAAAGAGTCGGACAGGACTGAGCGACTTCACTTTCNGTGGGAGACCTGGGTTTGATCCTTGGGTTGGGAAGATCCCCTGGAGAAGGAAATGGCAACCCACTCCAGCACTCTTGCCTGCAAAATTCCATGGACCTAGGAGCTTGGTAGGCTACAGCCCATGGGGTCGCAAAGAGTCGGACAGGACTGAGCGACTTCACTTTCACTGTCAGACAGTCGCTCCAGAGCCATGTAGCTGCCACTCCAGCAGCACGCAGCTGCTGCAGGAGTCACTGGAGCGACTGTGAGGAGATACCCAATGTCCAAGGACAGAGAAGCCCCAGCAGGATGGTAGGCACTGATGGTCAGCAAGATGGCAAGATGGTCAGACAGGATGGTCAGCAGTGGACAGCCACCAGGACAGGGGCTCTGGATGCAGCAGACTTGGGTATGGCATAAGCCCTCTTGGAGGAGGTTGCCATTAACCTCTCTATGATTACTGGGAGAAATATCAATAACCTTAGATATGCAGAGGGCACCACCCTTATGGCAGAAAGTGAAGAGGAGCTAAAAAGCCTCTTGATGAAAGTGAAAGAGGAGAGTGAAAATGTTGGCTTAAAACTCAACATTCAGAAAATGAAGATCATGGCATCCGGTCCCATCACTTCATGGGAAATAGATGCGGAAACAGTGGAAACAGTGTCAGATTTTATTTTGGGGGGCTCCAAAATGACTGCAGATGGTGATTGCAGCCATGAAATTAAAAGACACTTACTCCTTGGAAGAAAAGTTATGACCAACCTCTAGCATATTCAAAAGCAGAGACATTACTTTGCCGACTAAGGTCCGTCTTGTCAAGGCTATGGTTTTTCCTGTGGTCAAGTATGGATGTGAGAGTTGGACTGAGAAGAAGGCTGAGCGCTGAAGAATTGATGCTTTTGAACTGTGGTGTTGGAGAAGACTCTTGAGAGTCCCTTGGCCTGCAAGGAGATCCAACCAGTCCATTCTGAAGGAGATCAACCCTGGGATTTCTTTGGAAGGAATGATGCTCAAGCTGAAACTCCAGTACTCTGGCCACCTCATGCAAAGAGTTGACTCATTGGAAAAGACTCTAATGCTGGGAGGGATTGGGGCCAGGAGGAGAAGGGGACGGCAGAGAATGAGATGGCTGGACGGCATCACGGACTCGATGGATGTGAGTCTGAGTGAACTCCGGGAGATGGTAATGAATAGGGAGGCCTGGTGTGCTGCGATTCATGGGGTCGCAAAGAGTCAGACACGACTGAGCTACTAAACTGAACTGAACTGGCCATAATATCTAAGGGCAAGAATCCCTTAGAAGAAATAGAGTAGCCATCATAGCAAACAAAAGAGTCCAAAATGCAATACTTGGATGCAGTCTCAAAAACGACTGAATCTCTGTTCATTTTCAAGGCAAACCATTCAATATCAGAGTAATCCAAGTCTATGCCCTGACCAGTAATGCTGAAGAAGCTGAAGTTGAATAGTTTTATGACGACCTACAAGACCTTCCACACCTAACACCCAAATAAAGATGACTTTTTCATTATAGCAGACTGAAATGCAAAAGTAGGAAGTCAAGAGATACCTGGAGTAACAAGCAAATTTGGCCTTGGGTACAGAATGAAGCAGGGCAGAGTTTTGCCAAGAGAACGCACTGGTCATAGCAAACACCATCTTCCAACAACACAAGAGAAGACTCTACNTTGTATATCCCAGACTTTCAAGAGCTGTCCCAATTTTTCCTTGCAGTTTCATGAGTCACTGAAATGTCCTAAGCATCCAAATAATATTTGCTGTACTGCCTGTGCCATCACAAAGCTGTACAAAATTCATGAATCAAGTGTATTCTGATTTGGTTTACAAGCAAAATGTAGTCTGTCTGTGTAAGGCAAGAGTTTGAAAACTTAAGAAAATTCACCTACTTGTAGGTTGAGAATGTCTTACTTCAGCCAGTGAGTATGTTTTTGGCAATATAAAATAAATTTTATATCATGTAAAAAACCATAATGGAAAATAACATAAAGAAGAATGTATATAACTGAATCACTTTGCTATACAGCAGAAATTAACACAGCATTGTAAATCAATTGTACTTCAATTTTAAAAAATTGAAAAAAGCTAATAAAATAATGTTTTTTATATATCTATCTTGAATTAGGCCTTTAAAATGCTGCATGTTGGTGTGACCCAGATTTCCATCCTTCCAATAATTAATTCTGCTAATTTTTATTGTATTTGCAGACTATAATTCCTTTCTTGGCCACAGAGTCAGTTTCAAGTTCCTAGAATAAAGAGATTAAGATATGAGCTGAACAGTCTATGACTTGATAGTCCATATTTTAACAGTCATCTCAAAAATTATTTTACAAAAAAAAGTAAGAAAATTTTGAAAGAGAGTATTATTCAATTTACATTCTCTCTCCCCCCAACCTCTCCCCCCTTTTTAGAGTCAGAGTCATTAAAAAACCCATATTCAGCATTTTTATATAAAATTTTATATGAAGTCTAATAATAATCATGCTTATTGTCCCTCATTTCATCAGATTTTTAATCTGACATCAAGAGAGAGAATTATTTAGTCAATGAAGTGCAAATATCAAAAAGTCTAAGCAAAGAGGAAACTCTTTCTCAGTGGAATTTACTGAGAAGGTAGAAAAGTGTAGAGATTAGTGTGGTTTGGGGAACAGTGATCTCTATCCTTCTACTCATTTCTGCCTCCCACCCCTGCCCTGACTGTTTTCTCTATTTAGCAAACAGGGTTTTATTTTTAGGACTCCAGGTAAATGGAAGACACACTGTTAACAGATGAGAACTTGGCCAACTTTGATCTTATATCTTTAATAAACTTTTGCTGAATTGCTTCCATGTGCCAGTAGTTGTGTTCTTTTTGAGGACAATTTGTGAAGAAGACTACTTCCAAATGATAGAAATGTTCTATATTTTTTAATGCCTGGCAGCTGAGACTGGAAATTAACATTTTTTTCCCCCAATCCTATCTATGATATTCCCTTCTGTGTAGTGATATTTTGACTACATGTTACACTGCATTCTTTTGTGAATTAATTTACTTAAACCTAGACAGTCTTTCCCTGGTGGCTCAGACAGTAAAGTGTCTGCCTGCAGTGTGGGAGACCTGGGTTTGATCCTTGGGTTGGGAAGATCCCCTGGAGAAGGAAATGGCAACCCACTCCAGCACTCTTGCCTGCAAAATTCCATGGACCTAGGAGCTTGGTAGGCTACAGCCCATGGGGTCGCAAAGAGTCGGACAGGACTGAGCGACTTCACTTTCACTGTCAGACAGTCGCTCCAGAGCCATGTAGCTGCCACTCCAGCAGCACGCAGCTGCTGCAGGAGTCACTGGAGCGACTGTGAGGAGATACCCAATGTCCAAGGACAGAGAAGCCCCAGCAGGATGGTAGGCACTGATGGTCAGCAAGATGGCAAGATGGTCAGACAGGATGGTCAGCAGTGGACAGCCACCAGGACAGGGGCTCTGGATGCAGCAGACTTGGGTATGGCATAAGCCCTCTTGGAGGAGGTTGCCATTAACCTCTCTATGATTACTGGGAGAAATATCAATAACCTTAGATATGCAGAGGGCACCACCCTTATGGCAGAAAGTGAAGAGGAGCTAAAAAGCCTCTTGATGAAAGTGAAAGAGGAGAGTGAAAATGTTGGCTTAAAACTCAACATTCAGAAAATGAAGATCATGGCATCCGGTCCCATCACTTCATGGGAAATAGATGCGGAAACAGTGGAAACAGTGTCAGATTTTATTTTGGGGGGCTCCAAAATGACTGCAGATGGTGATTGCAGCCATGAAATTAAAAGACACTTACTCCTTGGAAGAAAAGTTATGACCAACCTCTAGCATATTCAAAAGCAGAGACATTACTTTGCCGACTAAGGTCCGTCTTGTCAAGGCTATGGTTTTTCCTGTGGTCAAGTATGGATGTGAGAGTTGGACTGAGAAGAAGGCTGAGCGCTGAAGAATTGATGCTTTTGAACTGTGGTGTTGGAGAAGACTCTTGAGAGTCCCTTGGCCTGCAAGGAGATCCAACCAGTCCATTCTGAAGGAGATCAACCCTGGGATTTCTTTGGAAGGAATGATGCTCAAGCTGAAACTCCAGTACTCTGGCCACCTCATGCAAAGAGTTGACTCATTGGAAAAGACTCTAATGCTGGGAGGGATTGGGGCCAGGAGGAGAAGGGGACGGCAGAGAATGAGATGGCTGGACGGCATCACGGACTCGATGGATGTGAGTCTGAGTGAACTCCGGGAGATGGTAATGAATAGGGAGGCCTGGTGTGCTGCGATTCATGGGGTCGCAAAGAGTCAGACACGACTGAGCTACTAAACTGAACTGAACTGGCCATAATATCTAAGGGCAAGAATCCCTTAGAAGAAATAGAGTAGCCATCATAGCAAACAAAAGAGTCCAAAATGCAATACTTGGATGCAGTCTCAAAAACGACTGAATCTCTGTTCATTTTCAAGGCAAACCATTCAATATCAGAGTAATCCAAGTCTATGCCCTGACCAGTAATGCTGAAGAAGCTGAAGTTGAATAGTTTTATGACGACCTACAAGACCTTCCACACCTAACACCCAAATAAAGATGACTTTTTCATTATAGCAGACTGAAATGCAAAAGTAGGAAGTCAAGAGATACCTGGAGTAACAAGCAAATTTGGCCTTGGGTACAGAATGAAGCAGGGCAGAGTTTTGCCAAGAGAACGCACTGGTCATAGCAAACACCATCTTCCAACAACACAAGAGAAGACTCTACACATGGACATCACCAGATGGTCAACACTGAAAACAGATTGATCATATTTTTTGTAGCCAAAGATGGAGAAGCTATATACAGTCAGCAAAAACAAGACTGGGAGCTGACTGTGGCTCAGATCATCAACTCCTTATTGCCAAATTCAGACTTAAATTGGAGAAAGTGGGGAAAATCACTAGACCATTCAGGTATGACCTAAATCAAATCCCTTATGATTATACAGCAGAAGTCACAAATACATTCAAGGGATTAGACCTGATAGATGGAGTGCTTAAAGAACTATGGAATAGGTTCATGATATTGTACAGGAGGCAGGTATCAAGACCATCCCTAAGAAAAAGAAAGGCAAAAAGGCAAAATGGTTTCCTGAGGAGGCCTTACAAATAGCTGTGAAAAGAAGAGAGGTGAAAGGCAAAAGAGAAAAGATATATCCATTTCAATGCAGAGTTCCAAATAATAGAAAGAAGAAATAAGAAAGCCTTCCTCAATAATCAATGAAAAGAAATAGAGGAAAACAACAGAATGGGAAAAACTAGAGATCTTTTCAAGAAAATTAGAGATACCAAGGGAACATTTCATGCAAAGATGGACTCAATAAAGGGCAGAAATGTTATGGACCTAACAGAAGCAGAAGATATTAAGAAGAGGTGGCAAGAATACACAGAAGAACTACACAAAGAAGATCTTCATGACCCAGAGAATCACAGTGGTATAATCATTCCCCTAAAGCCAAACATCCTGGAATGTGAAGTCAAGTGGGCCTTAGGAAGCACCACTACAGTCAAAGCTAGTGGAAGTGATGGAATTCTAGTTGAGCTATTTCAAATCCTAAAAGGTGATGCTGTGAAAGTGCTGCACTCAGTATGCCAGCCAATTGGAAAACTCAACAGTGGCCCCAGACTGGAAAAGGTCAGTTTTCATTCCAATCCCAAATAAAGGCAATGCCAAAGAATGCTCAAACTACCACACAATTGCACTCATCTAACACACTAGTAAAGTAATGCTCAAAATTCTCCAAGCCAGGCTTCAACAATACGTGAACTTTGAACTTCCCGATGTTCAAGCTGGTTTTAGAAAATGCAGAGGAATCAGAGAACAAGTTGCCAACATCTGCTGGATCATTGAAATAGCAAGAGAGTTCCAGAAAAAACACCTCTTTCTGCTTTATTGGCACCAAAGCCTTTGACTATGTGGATCACAAAAAAACTGTGGAAAATTCTGAAAGATAGGGGAATGCCAGAGCACCTGTCCTTCCTCTAGAGAAATCTGTATGCAGATCACGAAGCAATGGTTAGAACTGGACATGGAACAAGACATTGGTTCCAAATAGGGAAAGGAGAATGTCAAGGGTGATTATTGTCACCTTACTTATTTAACTTCTATGCAGAGTACATCATGAGAAGCACTGGGCTGGGAGAAGCACAAGCTGGAATCAAGATTTCCGGGAGAAATATCAATAACCTCAGATATGCAGATGACACTACCCTTATGGCAGAAAGTTAAGAAGAACTAAAAAGCCTCTTGATGAAAGTGAAAGAGCAGAGTGAAAAAGTTGGCTTAAAACTCAACATTCAGAAAACTAACATCATGGCATCTGTTACAGTTACCGCATGTCAAATAGATGAAGAAACAATGGAAACAGTGAGAGACTTTATTTTGGGGGGCTCCAAAATCACTGCAGATGGTGACTCCAGCCATGAAATTTAAAGACACTTGCTCCTTGGAAGAAAAGTTATGATCAATCTAGACAATATTTTAAAAAGCAGAGACATTACTTTGCCAACAAAGAGTCATCTAGTCAAAGCTATGGTTTTTCCAGTGGTCATGTATGGATGTGAGAGTTGGACTATAAAGTAAGCTGAGTGCTGCAGAATTGATGCTTTTGAGCTGTGGTATTGGAGAAGACTCTTGAGAGTGAGTCCCTTGGACTTCAAGGAGATCCAACCAGTCCATCCTAAAGGACATCAGTCCTGAATATTCACTGGAAAGACTGATGCTGAAGCTGAAACTACAATACTTTGGCCACCTGATGTTAAGAACTGACTCATTTGAAAAGACCCTGAAGCTGGGAAAATTGAAGGCGGGAGGAGAAGAGGATGACAGAGGATGAGATGGTTGGATGGCATCACCAACTCAATGGATATGAGCTTGAATAAGCCCCGGGAGTTGGTGATGGACAGGGAGGCCTGGTTTGCTGCATTCTGTGGGGTCGCAAAGAGTTGGTCATGAATGTGGGACTGAACTGAACGGAATTGAACTGAAACCTAGGCAGTGTGTTAAAAAGCAGGGACATCACTTTGCTGACAAAGATCTGTCTAGCCAAAGGTATGGTTTTTCCACTTGTCATGTATAAATGTGAAAGTTGGATCACAAAGACTGAGTGCTGAAGAGTTGATGCTTTCAAATTGTGGTGCTGGAGAAGACTCTTGAGAATCCCTTGGACAGCAAGGAGATCAAACCCGTCTATCCTAAAGGAAATTAACCCTGAACATCAATTGGAAGGACTGATGCTGAAGCTGAAGCTCCAATACTTTGGGCCCCTGATCTGAAGAGCCAGCTCATTGGAAAAGACCCTGATGGTGGTAAAGACTGAGAGAAGGAGTTGGAAAGGGGTGATAGTGAATGAGAAGGTTGAATGGTATCACTGACTCAATGGACTTGAGTTTGAGAAAACTCTGGAAGACAGTGAAGGACAGGGAAACTTGGCATGCTGCAGTATGGGGTTGCAAAGAGTTGGAAATGACTGAGTGACTGAACAAACAATTTATGATGTTTACCCTAGTATATCCTCTTGTTGGCTTCTCTGATAGCTCAGTTGGTAAAGAATCTGCCTGCAATGCAGGAGACCCTGGTTCAATTCCTGGGTTGGAAAGATCCACTGGATCATGGATGGGCTTCCCACTCCAGTATTCTTGAACTTCCCTTGTGGCTCAGCTGGTAAAGATCCACCTGNTAGCTCAGTTGGTAAAGAATCTGCCTGCAATGCAGGAGACCCTGGTTCAATTCCTGGGTTGGAAAGATCCACTGGATCATGGATGGGCTTCCCACTCCAGTATTCTTGAACTTCCCTTGTGGCTCAGCTGGTAAAGATCCACCTGCAATGCAGGAGACCTGCATTTGATCCCTGAGTTGGGAAGATCCCCTGAAGAAGGGAAAGGCTACCCACTCTAGTATTCTGGCCTGGAGAATTTCATGTGGGGTCACAAAGAATCTGAGACGACTGAGCGACTTTCACTTTCATTCTCTGTTGCCACTCCACCTGGACTGCCTGGTACATTCTCTCAATATATTTGACTTTTTGATAGCAATTATAGAGGTTAGCAGCCTATTGGTGATGGTATAAAACAGATTTAATTTATAGTGAAGTATTTCTGGATATAATTAGTTACCCCTAGTATTGCATATTATTCTTTTTTTAAAAAATGCAATATCTTTTTAAAAAATGGAAATAAGTATAGTTGATTTATAGTGTTGTATTAGTTTCTAGTGTACAGCAGAGTGATTCATATATATATATAGATATAGATATGATTTTTCATATTCTTTTCCACTGCAGTTTTCCTCAGGATATTAAATATTGATAAATATTAATATTTAAATATTAAATACTGTGCTATGCTGTAGGGCCTTGTTGTTTATCCATTCTATATATACTAGTTTGCATCTGCTAATCCCAGACTCCCAATCCATCCCTTACCCACCACCCAACCCCATGGCAAGCACAAACCTGTTCTCAATGTCTGTGAATCTGTTTCTGTTTTGTAAATAAGTTTATCTGTGCCATGTTCTAGATTCTGCATATAAGTGATAACATAAGGTACTTGTCTTTCTCTTTCTGACTTACTTCACTTAGTATGATAATCTCTAGGTCCATCCATGTAGCTGAAAATACCATTATTTCATTATTTCTTATGTCTGAGTAATAGTCCATTGTGTATATGTACCAAATCTTCTTTACCTGTCCATCTTTTGATGGACATTTAGGTTGTTTCCCTGTCTTGGCTATCATAAGTAGTGCTGCTGTGAACATAGGGGTGCATGCATCTTTTTGAGTTAAGAGTTTTGTGTGGATATATGCTCAGGAGTGTGACTTCCCTGGTAGCTCAGGTTGTAAAGAATCTGCCTGAAATGCAGGAGACCCTGGTTTGAATCCTGAGTTGGGAAGATCCCCTGTAGGAGGGATAGGCTATCCACTCCAGTGTTTCTGGGCTCCTTAGTGGCTCAGATGGTAAATAATCCACCTGTAATATGGGATACTGGGTTCACTCTCAGGTTGGGAAGATCCCCTGGATGAGGGCATGGCAGTGCATTCTAGTATTCTTGCCTGGAGACTTCTCATGGACCGAGAAGCCTGGCAGACTGGAGACATGGGGTTGCAGAGAGTTGAAAAAACTGAGCAACTAAGCACAGCACAGCACATGCCCAGGAATACTTATACTTTAATTTTTGGAGGAACCACCATACTGTTTTCCATAATGGTTCCAACTTATATTCCCACCAACAGTATAAGAGGGTTTCCTTTTCTTCACACCCTCTTAAGCGTTTGTTATTTGTAGACTTTTTGATGATGGCCATTCTAACTGGTATGAAGTGGTACCTCATTATAGTTTTGATTTGAAGAATGCCATAACATTTTAAAATTTGTGTTATGATAGTGGAGGAGCCTGGTAGGCTGCAGTCCTGGGGTCGCTGAGAGTCAGACACAACTGAGCGACTTCACTTTCACTTTCATGCTTTGGAGAAGGAAATGGCAACCCACTCCAGTGTTCTTGCCTGGAGAATCCCAGGGATGGGGGAGCCTGGTGGGCTGCCGTCTATGGGGTCTCACAGAGTTGGACACGACTNCAGACACAACTGAGCGACTTCACTTTCACTTTCATGCTTTGGAGAAGGAAATGGCAACCCACTCCAGTGTTCTTGCCTGGAGAATCCCAGGGATGGGGGAGCCTGGTGGGCTGCCGTCTATGGGGTCTCACAGAGTTGGACACGACTGAAGCAACTCAGCAGCAGCAGCAGCATTGCCAGAGAAGAAGCAAATAATTTCAACTCTGGGAAGGAATAATCAACTGTCCAACACTGGGTATACGGGTGTCATTTAAAGTAAATGGTGAACTGGACCCTAAAAGAACACAGACTTAAGAGCAATGGTGTTGGAATTTAAGGGGCCTATAGGACTCATATCAAGGAATTTTCTTATTATTTCATCATTTTCCAATTTCTACACAAATCCTCACAACTACATTCAAGGTCAATTATCAAGAAATCAAGACCACATTTTTGGAATTCAGAACTCACTTCCCACACTGGAGAAATCCAAAGTTGGGGAGAATCAGTGATTAGTATAATTTCATGATTCGTAACTTTAAAAAGTTAATGTCCTTCTTCTGTGGACTCTATCTCTCAGACAAACTATCTTTATTAAGTAATCATTAATTTGTAGTCTTCATAGTTTGTCATCAATGAAATATCAAACTGCCAATGAGAGCTTTTGACTGAGTAATTTGATTGTCTGTAACATGTCAGGCACTGAGAATATAGTCCTGGCCTTCAAACAGTTTATAGTCTAGTGGGGAAGATATAATGTACACTGAGTTCATATAATCCAAAAACAAAACCCATTTAAGTTTTAAGCTGTTCTATAACTTTTTATTCGGAGAAGGCAATGGCAGCCCACTCCAGTGGAAAATCTCATGGGCAGAAGAGCCTGGTAGGCTGCAGTCCATGGGGTTGCAAAGAGTTGGACAGGACTGAGCGACTTCACTTTCATTTTTCACTTTCATGCATTGGAGAAGGAAATGGCAACCCACTCCAGTGTTCTTGCCTGGAGAGTCCCAGGGATGGGGAAGCCTGTTGGGCTGCCATCTATGGGGTCGCATAGAGTTGGACACGACTGAAGTGACTTAGCAGCATAACCTTTTATTCAGTTCAGTTCAGTCACTCATTCGTGTCTGACTCTTTGCAACCCCGTGAATCACAGCAAGCCAGGCCTCCCTGACCATCACCAACTCCTGGAGTTCACTCAGACTCACGTCCATTGAATCAGTGATGCCATCCAGCCATCTCATCCTCTGTCATCCCCTTCTCCTCCTGCCCCCAATCCCTCCCAGCATC
>SJYX01006252.1:484929-517679 GCA_006410675.1 Oreotragus oreotragus
GCATTCCAAGGCCAAATTTGCCTGTTACTCCAGGTGTTTCTTGACTTCCTACTTTGGCATTCCAGTCCCCTATATTGAAAAGGACATCTTTTTTGGGTGTTAGTTCTAAAAGGTCTTGTAGGTCTTCATAGAACTGTTCAACTTCAGCTTCTTCAGCATTACTGATTGGGGCATAGACTTAGATTACTGTGATATTGAATGGTTTGCCTTGGAAACAAACAGAGATCATTCTGTTGTTTTTCAGATTGCATCCAAGTACTGCGTTTTGGACTCTTGTTGACCATGATGGCTACTCCATTTCTTCTAAGGGATTCCTGCCCGCAGTAGTAGATATAATGGTCATCTGAGTTAAATTCACCCATTCCAGTCCATTTTAGTTCGCCGATTCCTAGAATGTCGATGTTCACTCTTGCCATCTCTTGTTTGACCACTTCCAATTTGCCTTGATTCATGGACTTGACATTCCATGTTCCTATGCAATATTGCTCTTTACAGCATCAGACCTTGCTTCTATCACCAGTCACATCCACAGCTGGGTACTTTTTGCTTTGGCTCCATCCCTTCATTCTTTCTGGAGTTATTTCTCCACTGATCTCCAGTAGCATATTGAGCACCTACTGACCTGGGGAGTTCCTCGTTTAGTATCCTATCATTTTGCTTTTTCATACTGTTCATGGGGTTCTCAAGGCAGGGATATTGAAGTGGTTTGCCATTCCCTTCTCCAGTGGACCACATTCTGTCAGATCTCTCCACCATGACCCACCCATCTTGTGTGGCCCCAAGGTAATGGATTAGTTTCATTGAGTTAGATAAGGCTGTGGTCCTAGTGTGATTAGATTGACTAGTTTTCTGTGATTATGGTTTCAGTGTGTCTGCAGTGTGATGCCCTCTTGCAACACCTACCATCTTATTTGGGTTTCTCTTACCTTGGACGTGGGGTATCTCTTCACAGATGCTCCAGCAAAGCACAGCCGCTGCTCCTTATCTTTGACGAGGGGTATCTCCTCACTGCTGACCCTCCTGACCTTGAATGTGAAATAGCTCCTCTAGGCCCTCCTGCACCCACGCAGCCACTGCTCTTTGGCCTCAGATGTGGGGTAGCTAGCTCTTCTCGGCTGCGCTAAGTGCCCAGTCGCAGCCGCCCTCGCTAAGTGAAGACATTACTATGAAAGGTTAAATAAGACTGGCAGGAAAAAAGGGAGAATGTGTTGTAACTTAAGGGAGAAGGTAAACTTTAAATAAGGATCCAAAAGGTCACTAGAAGGGTGGAATGGCGAGAGAGATGGGAGGGAATTTCAAGAGGGAGGGGACATATGTATACCTATGGCTGATTCTTTTGCTTTTTGACAGAAAACAACAAAATTCTGTAAAGAAGTTATCCTTCAGTTAAAAAATAAATTAAAAAAAGGCTACATTCAATTCTAAAAACAAAACAACAGCACCAAAATACCACAAAATCTCCAATTCTAAAATGGTACATGGCTAGATGTGGAAAAAGGTCAAAAACCAAATGGATAAATGCACAAAAGATATGGGTTGATAATTTAGATGGGGGAAAACTGATTTGCTGATGTAAAGTAGTAATTCAGGAAATGGAAATGAATTTACATCTGAAATATGATTTTATATTCATCAGATTAGTCATGATTACAAAGAAGCATTCTACTAAGTGAGAGGTTGTGGGTGGCTCTAATGTTCATGCTCTGTGAGTATGTAAATGGTACAGTTTTCCTTTTTAGGAGTCAGTCTTTAGTGAGAGTAATACTGTGACAGCTTTATGACCTTCCACCCCCATGGACATATATGCCAGGCAGTCCTTTTTCTCTTGCTTGCTTCTTCTTATCATATTTTATATCACTTTCCATGTTTAGATTTTCACATTCATCTGCTTTGAGGAATTCATTGCATTTTAATCATAACCAAATGATCAGGATGTACTTCTACCAACTATCCAGATTAGACATTAGGTGTACATGATAACTTGCCATCAGCCATTTTTTCACAGTCACTAAGGAAACATTTTTAGGGTTTATGTCAGCCATTGTAGGTAAGGGGAAATGAGGGCAGAGTAGGTGTCTATCATTAGGAGAGTGCAAAGTATGCTGTGGGGATTGCATAGTAAGGAAAAATCACACAATTAGAAACAGTGAACTAGATATAAATACAAGTCTCAAACACAATATTGATACAGCAAAGATATACTTTATACATTTTAAATAAAATTTTTATTTCTATTACATTTATATATATACATATATATATATATATATATTTGATTTAGACTAATAATTTGTTTCAGCTAAGAGAATGGAAATGAAACAGAGGGTGGTGAAGGTAGTCAGTTAACATATGCAGAGATACTCCTTTGTTATCCAGGATTCTCTATGTTGCCAAGCATGGATAGCATGTAATTCACTGTGCTTCTGTTGCCCCCAGGCCACGGAAGGAGCTAGTCCTAAGTTCTAAGAAGAATGGTCACAGCATAATGCCATTTATGTAAATTAGTGCATGAGATACAAACTCATTTGAGATATTATGCATGCATGCAAGCTAAGTCGACTCAGTTGTGTCTGACTCTGTGTGACCCTATAGGAAATATGTACGTGGTCTTTGTCTTCAGCTCCTGGCCAGAGTTTCTTAAATCTTTGCAATTTCCTAAAGTAATACAAATGATGGGAACATCTTTTGTTTGAATATTTGATCTTTGACCCTGGTTCCCGACACAGGGCGTCTAAATCTCTTGGAAGTTCCTAGGTGATAGGAGTGTCTTTTGTGCTAATGGGGTTACTCTTGATGGGCTCCTTTATGGCTTCAGGTTGGAGGCTGATCACCAGAAAAACCAAACCATAATTAGAAGCTTGGAACTTTAAATCCCCATACCTGATCCTCTGGGGAAGAAAGAAAGGCTGTAGATTGAGTCAATCATCATCCCTGTGTAATGAACCCTCCATAAAGACCTCTGAACTATAGGATTTGGAGAACTTCTAGGTTGGTGAGCATTCATCCATGTTGGAATATATGTAGGGATTTCGTGCACCCCAACTCCACAGAAACACAAGCTCCTGCACTGGACCTTGCCTTATGCCTCTCATTATCTGGCTACTTGTCTATATCCTTTATCATGTTCTTTATTATACTGTAAAACCTGTAAATGTAAATAAGTGACCCCTTGAGTTCAGTGAAACATCCTAGCAAATTACTGAAGTAGGGGAGGGGGTCATGGGCTATAAAACAATTTATAGTCAGTCGATCAAAAGCACAGGTGACAACCTAAACTTATGATTGGCCTCTAAGGTGGAGACAGTTTTATGGGAAGAGGCATCAGTTATCTACTGAATTGTAAGACACTGAGCTGGTATCAGAAAACTAGTCAGTGTAGGAGAAAATCCCTATGCATTTGGTGGCCAGAAGTATCATGAGTAGTACAGGAGAAAATTAGCATTTTTCAGTATTTACATGCTAATTTGAAGAAATTATTATTTTATATGTTGATATTAATATATAATTAATGTTGCAAAGAGTCAGATATGACTGAGAGACTGAACTGAACTATATATATAGTATTACTATAATATTAAATAGTGTTAACATTATTTAATATAATACTAATAATTTCTTAAAATTAGCATGTATGTTTATAAAATGGCATACTGAAAAATGCTCGTGTTTCTCCACCTGATGCCAAGAACTGATTCATTGGAAAAGACCTTGATGCTAGGAAAGACTGAAGGTGGGAGGAGAAGGGAATGATGGAGGATGAGATGGTTGGATGGCATCACCAACTCGATGGACATGAGTTTGAGTAAGCTCCAGAAGTTGGTGATGGACAGGGAAGCCTGGCATGCTGCAGTCCATGGGGTCGCAAAGAGTCAGACACAACTGAGCAACTGAACTGAACAGAACTGAAGTCTATATAGCTGAAAAATATATAGCTAAAAGATGTACAATATAGTGATTCACAATTTTTAAAGGTTATATTCCATTTATAGTTACTATAAAATATTGGCTATATATCCTTGTAACTTATTTTATGCCTAAAAGTTTGTACCTCTAATGGCTTTGTTGCCCCCTCCTCCCTCTCCCCACTAATAACTACTAGTTTGTTCTCTATATGTGTCTGCTTCTGGTTTGTTATATTGACTAGTTTGTTGGCTGTTTTAGGTTCCACATGTAAGTGATATCATATAGTATTTATTATTTAAATCTGATTTATTTCAATAAATGCCAGTGTAATGCCTCCCAACCCATCCATACTGCTGAAAATGGCAAAATTTCATTCTTTTATGACTGAGTGATATTCCATTGCATATACATACTGCATCTTCTTTTTCCTTTCATCTTTTGTTGGACATTTATGTTGCTTCCACATCTTGACTATTGTAAATAATGCTACTATGAACATTTCAGTTCATGTATCTTTTTGTATTAATGTTTTTAATTTTGCATATATACCCAGGAGTGGAATTGCTGGTTCTAATTTAAAGATATATATTGAAACAGAAGAGCAGGTACTTGAGGGAAGGGGGCGTGAGTGATGGGAACTGGAGTTGAGAGTAAGGATAAGGGGGAAAACATATAACAACCAATAGAGAATTCCACATTTCTTTCCAGCATTTTTCAAACAAAGGTAGACTTTAGAGATTTATTTCATTTTAATGTTTTATTGGCATTTATCTTGGAAATAGTAATGAAATGAGTATAGGACCCAGATTAGAAAACATAGTTTTGTTTTGACCATTCTGACTAGATGAGCCATCAATGCCCCCATGCTCATATTCCTCAGCTACAAAATAATGATACTACTGATCTTTTCACATTTTGAGGTCCATCAGATGAGTTCTAATATGTAAAAGTGCTTTGTAACTGTCAAATATTTTCTAATGTTAATTTAATTCCCTTTGTACCAAGTTGTCACACATAGAAACTTTGTGTCCTTTTAGTAAACCAAGTTAGAAATTGAAAAGGAAGTCTCTCTTGCTCTCACATGGTTCTCCATTCATCTGAAAAATAAAATGTTAATCATAATTTTTTTGTTCAATTAGGAACAGTTTAGTGCAGTAGTTTAGAGCTGGCCTCAGACTGGATTAGCAATGAGCCCCCACTTGCTGTCAGTGACCTGGGGAAAGTGACGTAAATGTATTTTATTTTATTGAAGTATAGTTGACTTACAATATTATGTTAAGTTTCAGGTGTGCAGCACAGTGACTCAGTCATATATTCCTTTTGAGATTCTTTTCCCTTATAAGTCATTAAAAAATATTGAATATATTTCCCTGTGCTGTACAGTAGATCCTTGCTGGTTATGACTTAAGCTTTTTAAGTTTGGGTTTTCTTACCTGTAAGGTGAGGGTGTTCATACCTACCTCTAGGTAGTGTTAAGAGAATAATATGAGGTAATGAATATAATGTGCTTAAAATAGTCCCTGTTGCAGAGCATTTGGCAAATGTCAGTTGTTGTTATTATTATTTATCATTTAGTTAAGGTAAAACTCAGTGATTGACTCTGGCTACTCTCTTCACCCACGCTTTTTACAGTAAATAATCCAGTTGATTCCAAAAAATATCAAGGAAAACAAAAACAGATAAAACTAATAGGAGGAAAGGTCTTCTGAAGTAGTAAGAGCATATAAGATAAATATGTTTTACTTACCAACATGGCTAACATCCATACAGACTTTTGGTTGAATTCTAGTCTACTCAGGCATTTCCAACTCTGGAAGACATTTAGCCTAGTGCTCTCTCTTTTTTTATTTCTTTTAATTTCTGTCTTGTCTCTAGTTCAGAGAGAATTTACAGCTATGACTGGGTTATGGTCCTCCTCAGCTATTTCATCTTTAACATCAATATTTTTTGACATTTAAATTAAAAATAGCATTCATGAGTCTGTTCTGATTTTAAAAGTAAAAATATGTTTGTGTTAGGAATTTTGGAAAATATAGAAAACGATAAGGGTAAACTTGAAATCACTTATATTCACATTATCTAAAGAATGAAAGTTGATATTTTAAAGTAAAAACACTGTTTACTTATATTTGACAGAAGAAAGAATACTAAAATGTAACTGAAGGGGATACTAAATTCATTTCATTTTAAAAATATAAAATCATTGCTCATAGAAGTTCCTGTCAAAGTTAAAATAAAAAATTAAGAAAAAAACAAGAAAAGATTTCAGACATGTTTGATTATTGTGATTTCTTAGAGAGCATAGAGTTGAGTTTCCAGATGGTAAAAGTTAGGTACTATCTCATAAAAATCAGTTCACCTTTCATTAACTTCATAAACTATTTGAAGTTCAAGCCCACTTTTAGAAAATACTCTCTAAGAGAAATTAATACAGAAAGACTTATCTGTAAGCACAATGTATGGTAAATGACAAATTACACTTTTAGAAAACACACATACTATGAATTAGGAGTACTAGTTAGTCTGATTTGTCCTTCTGAATTATATAACTAAATGTTTCGCTTTGTTGTTTCAGAAAGCTTTATTATTTTCATGTCTCAAAATTACTTCATATATGGCTTTGTTTAGATTATAACTTTATTTTTTTCTATTAGAAACTATTTTATTGAAGTATAGTTGATTTACAATGTTGTGTTATTTTCTGCAGTACAGCAAAGCAATTGTTATACATATATATTTATATATATGCATTCCTTTTTTTTTTCTCCCCCCAGTGCCAATGCATTCCTTTTTATATTCTTTTCCATTATGATTTATCACAGGCTGTTGAATATACTTCCCTGTGCTATATACAGCAGGATCTCATTGTTTATCCATTCTGTACATACTAGTTTAAATCTGCTTACCCCAAACTTTTACTCCAACTGTCTCCCTACCCTCCTTCCCCTTGGCAACCACAAGTCTGTTCTTTATGCCTGTGAATCTCTTTCTATAGAAACTTAATTTCTTGTTGGTAAGAAGAGGAATATTGTCTTATTAGCAGCATTTTATAATTTAATTTTACATTCTTATAAAATTTCATAATAATATTTAATCTAAGTTTTAAGACATTTTCCAACAAAGTTCTCAGACTTCCAGTTCTAATTTGAAGCAGTAATTTTTTGAACTGATGGCACAGCTTTCATATGGATATTTGTTTTAATTGTTTACTTTAGGTGCTTTGCACTGAATCATGTCCTTCCAAAATTCTATGTTGAAGCCCTAATTCTCAAATAAGACTTTTTTGGATAGCGTTTTAAGGAGGTGTAATTATGGTTAAATGGGGTCTTAAGGGTGGAGCCTGAATCTGATAGAATTAGTGTCCTTGTGAGAGACAAAAAAAAAAAAAAAAAGAAAAATAGTTCCAGAAGCAGTGACGAGGCTCAGCCAAAGCGAAAACAGTGCCCAGTTGTGGATATGGCTGGTGATGGAAGCAAAGTCTGATGCTGTAAAGAACAGAACTGTATAGGAACCCGGAATATTAAGTCAAAGAATAAAGGTAAGTTGGAAGTGGTCAAACAGGAGATGGCAGGAGTGAACATCAGCATTTTAGGAAGTAGTAAACTAAATTGGACTGGGATGGGCCAATTTGATTCAGATGACCATTATATCTACTATTGTGGGCAAGAATTTCTTAGAAGAAATAGAGTGGCCCTCATACTCAACAAAAGAGTATGAAATACAGTACTTGGGTGCAGTCTCAAAAACCACAGAATGATCTCAGTTCATTTCCAAGGCAAGCCATTCAACATCACAGTAATCCAAGTCTTTGCCAAGCCACTAATGCTGAAAAAACTGAAGTTGAATGGTTCTATGAGACCTTCAAGACCTTCTAGCACTAACGCCCCAAAAGATGTCCCTTTCATTATAGGGGACTGGAATGCAAAAGTAGGAATTCAAGAGATACTTGGAGTAACAGGAAAGTTTGCCCTTGGAGTACACGATGAAGCAGGGCAAAAGCTAACAGAGTTTTGCCGAGAGTGCACTGACCGTAGAAAACACCCTCTTCCAAGAACACAAGAGACAGCTGTACACATGGACATTCCCAGGTGGTCAGTCCTGAAATCAGATTGATTATATTCTTTGCAGCCAAAAATGGAGAAGCTCTATACAGACAAGACCAAGGATAAGAGCAAGACCAGGAGCTGACTATGGCTCAGATCATGAACTTATTGCCAAATTCAGACTTAAATTGAAGAAAGTAGGAAAACTGCTAGGCCATTCAGGTATTTTCTGAATCAAATCCCTTACAATTATACAGTGGAAGTAAGAAATAGATTCAAGGGATTAGGTCTGATAGAGTGCCTAAAGAACTATGGATGGATTGTTCATAGCATTATGCAGGAAGCAGGGATCAAGACCATCCCCAAGAAAAAGAAATTCAAAAAGGCAAAATGGTTGTCTGAGGAGACCTTACGAATAGCTGAGAAAAGAAGATAAGAGAAATGCAGAGAAGAAAAGTAAAGAGGTATCTATCTGATTGAGGAGTTCCAAAGAATAGCAAGGAGAGAAAAGCATTCCTAAGTGATCAATGCAAAGAAAGAGGTAAAACAGTAGAATGAGAAAGACTAGAAATCTCTTCAAGAAAATTAGAGATACCAAGGAACCACAGCCTTGTCTAACTCAGTGAAACTGTGAGCCATGCCGTGTAGGACCACCCAAGATGGATGGGTCATGGTGTAGAGTTCTGACAAAACGTGGTCCACTGGAGAAGGGAATGGCAAACCACCTCAGTATTCTTACCTTGAGAACCCCATGAACAGTATGAAAAGGCAGAAAGAGCGGACACTGAATGATGAAGTCCCCAGGCTGGTAGGTGCCCAGTATGCTACTGGAGATCAGTGGAAAAATAACTCCAGAAAGAATGAAGAGGCGGAGCCAAAGCAAAAACAGCACCCAGTTGTGGATTTGGCTGGTGACAGAAGCAAAGTTCGATGCTGTAAAGAGCAATATTGCATAGGAAATAGAAATGTTTAGTACATGTATCAAGGCAAATTGGAAGTGATCAAACAGGAGATGACAATAGTAAATGTCAACATTTTAGGAATCAGCGAACTGAAATGGATGGGAATGGGTGAATTTAATTCAGATGAGCGTTATATCTATTACTGTGGGAAAGATTCCCTTAGGAGAAATGGAGTAGCCATCATGGTCAACAAGAGAGTCCGAAAATGCAATCTCAAAAATGACGAATGATCTCAGGTCATTTCCAAGGCAAATCATCCAATATCACGGTAATCCAAGACTATGCCCCGACCAGTAATGTTGAAGAAGCTGAAGTTGAACGATTCTCCGAAGACCTACAAGACCTTCGAGAATTAATACCCAAAAAAGATGTTCTTTTCATTATAAAGGACTAGAATGCAAAAGTAGGATGTCAAGAAATAACTGGAGTAACAAGCAAATTTGCCTTGGAGTACAGAATGAAGCAGGGCAAAGGCTAACAGAGTTTCACCAAGAGAACCCACTGATCATAGCAAACACCCTCTTTCAACAACACAAGAGAATTCTACACATGGGCATCACCAGATGGCCAGCACTAAAATCAGATTGATTATATTCTTTGCAGCCAAAGATGGAGAAGCTCTATACAGTCAGCAAAAACAAGATCTGGCTCAGATTATGAACTCCTTACTGCCAAATTCAGACTTAAATTGATGAAAGTAAGGAAAACCACTAGACCATTCAGGTATGACCTAAATCAAATCCCTTATGATTTTACGGTGGAAGTAAGATATAGATTCAAAAGATTAGATCTAATAGAGTGCCTGAAGAACTATGGATGGAAGTTTATGACATTGTACAGGAAGCAGGGATCAAAACCATCCCCATAGAAAAGAAATGCAAAAAGGCAAAATGGTTGTCTGAGGAGGCCTTACAAATAGTTGTGAAAGAAGAGAAGTGAAAGGCAAAGGAGAAAAGGAAAGATATACCCATTTGAATGCAGAGTTCCAAAGAATAGGAAGGAGAGTTAAGAAAGCCTTCCTCAGCAATCAATGCAAAGAAATAGAGGAAAGCAATAGAATGGGAAAGACTAGAGAGCTCTTGAAGAAAATTAGAGATATGAAGGGAACATTTCATGCAAAGATGGGCACAATAAAGGACAGAAATGGTATGGACCCATCAGAAGAAGATATTAAGAAGAAGTGACAAGAATACACAGAAGAACTATACAAAAGAGATCTTCATGACCCAGATAACCACAATATGTGATTGCTCACCTAGAGCCAGACATCCTGGAATGTGAAGTCAATTGGGCCTTAGGAAGCATCACTACAAAGAAAGCTAGTGGAGGTGATGGAATTCCAGTTGAGCTATTTCAGATCCTAAAGATGATGCTGTGAAATATGCCAGCAAATTTTGGAAAACTCAGCAGTGGCCACAAGACTGGAAAAGGTCAGTTTTCATTCCAGTCCCTAAGAAAGGCAATCCCAAAGAATGCTCAATCTACCAAACAGTTATACTCATCTCACACGCTAATAAAGTAATGCTCAAAATTCTCCAAGTCAGGCTTCAGCAGTATGTGAACTGCGAACTTCCAGATGTTCCAGCAGTATTTAGAAAAGGCAGAAGAACCAGAGATCAAATTGCCAACATCCACTGGATCATCGAAAAAGCAAGAGAGTTCCAGAAAAACATCTATTTCTGCTTTATTGACTATGCCAAAGCCTTTGACTGTGTGGATCACAACAAGCTGTGGAAAATTATGAAAGATATGGGAATAGCAGACCTTCTGACCTGCCTCCTGAGAAATGTGCATGCAGGTCAGGAAGCAACAGTTAGAACTGGACACGGAACAACAGACTGGTTCCAAATAGGGAAAAGAGTAAGGTCAAGGCTGTATATTGTGACCCTGCTTATTTAACTTATATGCAGAATACATCATGAGAAACGCTGGGCTGGAAGAAGCACAAACTGAAATCAAGATTGCCAGGAGTAATATCAATAACCTCAGATGTGTACATGACACCACCCTTATGGCAGAAAGTGAAGAAGAACTAAAGAGCCTCTTTTTGAAAGTGAAAGAGGAGAGTAAAAAGTTGCCTTAAAACTCAATATTTAGAAAACTAAAATCATGGCATCTGGTCCCATCACTTCATGACAAATAGATGGGGAAACAGTGATAGACCTTTATTTTTGGGAGCTCCCAAATCACTGCAGATAAAGTAACTGCAGCCATGAAGCTAAAAGATGCTTGCTCCTTGGAAGAAAAGTTATGACCCACCTAGAGAGCATATTAAAAACAGAGACATTACTTTGCCAACAAAGTTTTGTCTAGTCAAAGCTATGATTTTTCCAGTCGTCATGTATAGATATGAGAGTTGGACCATACAGAAAGCTGAGTGCCAAAGTATTGATGCTTTTGAACTGTGGTGTTGAAGAAGTCTCTTGAGAGTCCCTTGGACTGCAAGGAGATCTAACCAGTCCATTATAAAGGAAATCAGTCCTGAATATTCATTGGAAGGACTGATGCTGAAACTGAAACTCCAGTACTTTGAGGCCACCTGATGCGAAGAACTGACTCATTTGAAAAGGCCCTTCTGCTGGGTAAGATTGAAGGTGGGAGGAGAAAGGGATGACAGAGGGTGAGATGGTTGGATGGCCTCACTGACTCAAAGGACATGAGTTTGAGGAAACTCTGGAAGTTGATGATGGACAAAGAGGCCTGGCATGCTGCAGACTATGGGGTCACAAAGAGTCAGACATGACTCAGCAAGTGAACTGAAGGGAACACCATGCAAAGATGGGCACAATAAAGGACAGAAATGGTATGGACCTATCAGAAGCAGAAATTATTAAGAAGAGGTGGCAAGAATACACAGAAGAACTATACAAAAAAGATCTTCATGACCCAGATAACCACAATGGTGTGATCACTCACCTAAAGCGAGACATCCTGGAGTGTGATGTCATATGGCCTTAGGAAGCATCACTTTGAACAAAGCTATTGGAAATGATGGAATTCCAGGTGAACTATTTCAAATCCTAGAAGATGATTCTGTGAAAGTGCTGCACTTAATATGCCAAAAACTCAGCAGTGGCCAGAGAAATGGAAAAGATCNCAGAAGAACTATACAAAAAAGATCTTCATGACCCAGATAACCACAATGGTGTGATCACTCACCTAAAGCGAGACATCCTGGAGTGTGATGTCATATGGCCTTAGGAAGCATCACTTTGAACAAAGCTATTGGAAATGATGGAATTCCAGGTGAACTATTTCAAATCCTAGAAGATGATTCTGTGAAAGTGCTGCACTTAATATGCCAAAAACTCAGCAGTGGCCAGAGAAATGGAAAAGATCCATTTTCATGCCAATCCCAAAAAAAGGCAATGCTGAAAAATGTTCAAACTGCCACACAATTGCACTCATCTCACCCACTAGCAAAGTAATACTGAAAATTCTCCAAGCTAGGTTTCCATAGTACGTGAACTGAAAATTTTCAGATGTTTAAGCTGAATTTAGAAAAGGCAGAAATAACAGAGATCAAATTGCCAGCATCTGTTGGATAATAGAAAAGGCAAGAGAATTCCAGAAAAATACCTACTTCTGCTTCATTGGCTTTGCTAAAGCCTTTGACTGTGTGAATAGCAATAAACTGTGGAAAATTCTTCAAGAGATGAGAATACTGGACCACCTTACCTGCTTCCTGAGAAATCTGTATGCAGGTCAAGAAGCAACAGTTAGAACCAGACATGGAACACCCTACTGGTTCCAAATTGGGAAAGGAGTACGTCAAGGCTATATAATGTCACCTTGCATATTTAACTTATATGCAGAGTACTTCATGCAAAATGCCCCACCCTTATGGCAGAAAGTGAAGAGGAACTAAAGAGTCTCTTGATAAAGTAAAAGAGGAGAGTGAAAAAGGTGGCTTAAAACTCAACATTCAGAAACTAAGATCATGGCATCTGGTCCTGTGACATCCTGGCAAATAGATGGGGAAACAGTGGAAACAGGAACAGACTTTATTTTCTTGGGCTCCAAAATCACTCCAGATGGTGTGTGCAGCTATGAAATTAAAAGATGCTTGCTCCTTGGAAGAAAAGCTATGACACACCTAGACAGCGTATTGAAAACCAGAGACATTACTTTGCCAACAAAGTTCTGTCTAGTCAAAACTGTGGATTTTCCAGTAGTCATGTGATAGTCGGAAAGAAAAGATAGATATAAAGAAAGGTGAGTGCTGATGAATTGATGTTTTTGACCTGTGGCGTTGAAGACTCTTGAGAGTCCCTTGGACATCAAGGAGATCAAACCAATCAATCCTAAAGGAAATCAGTCCTGAATGTTCATTGAAAGGACTAAAGCTGAAGCTCCAATACTTTGGCCACTTAAGTGTGAAGAGCCAAGTCATTTGAAAAGACCCTGATGATAGGAAAGATTGAAGGCAGGAAGAGAAGGGAATGACAGAGGATGAGATGATTGGAGGGCATCATTGACTCAATGTACACGACTTTGAGCAAGCTCAGGGTGTTGGTGATGGATAGGGAAGACTGGTATGCTTCAGTCTATGAAGTCCAAAGAGTCAGACATGACTGAGCAACTTAACTGTGCTGTATCGGCTTTGAAAGTACAGTGTTGAAAAAGAAGGGCATCTTCTTTACCCTAATGGAGCTTATACCTTGGCAGGAGAATATCATTAAACAAATAATCACTCCTGGAAGGCAGACTTGAAGAAGAAAATTTAATATTTGAGGTTCCTGACTTTTGTAACATTCCAGTAATAATCATCACCCCTCAGATTCTCATCCATATCAGCACTGATAAATCAGCACTGAATTCCACAGTAACACAACATTGTAAGCCATTATACTCCAGTTAAAAAAATAAATCCCACAAGTCTAATACATTGATTAGGTAAAAGTGAAGCAAACTTTCCTAGTAAAAGTGAAAGCTTCTCAGTCGTGTCCAACTCTTTAAGACCCCAAGGACTATACAGTTAAATAAAAGGAATTGGGGTCGCAATGATATTCTCCTGCCAAGGTATAAGCTCCATTAGGGTAGAGAAGATGCCATTCTTTTTCACTGCTGTACTTTCAATGCCAATACAGTACAGTTCAGTCTCTCAGTCATATCTGACTCTTTGCAACCCCATGTTAAAAGGAATTGCATGTTATCACCATGTGACTCTGTTTAATAGATGCAAAAATAAGATAACATAGAAAGGTCTACAAACAGTATTTAAACCTAAAGCTCATTGAAGAAAACAGTAAATCATAGGAAAGAAGTCAGACTGAGATATTTTTAGCTTTTCCAATGACTGCCAGATTCCAGTTGAACTAAGATTACTAGTGGACAGTAGGTAAAACTGACAGATCAAAGAATCCTTAGTCTGTGACTTCTTCACCATCTGTCATACCCATGGTTTACTTCCAGAAGCCACAATTTGGGGCTTTGTCCCTGGATGTCAGGCCCCTATTCCTACCTAGAAAATAATTCAATTTGTTCCAATATCATCTCAAATGAATACTTTTAAAAACTCCTCACTCACTCTAGTCCAAAGCAGATTCTTTTTTTTTTTTCCATTGAAGTATAGTTGATTTACAATGTTGTGTTAGTTTCAGTTATACAGCTAAGTGATTCAGTCATATATATATATCTATATATATCTGTATCTATATAATAGAATACATAGAATGTATAAATATATATATATACACATACATTCTTTTTCAGATTTTTCCATTATAGATTATTAGATGACATTGAATATAGTTCCCCATGCTATACAGCAGGTCCTTATTGTTTATTTCATATATAGTAGTGTGTATCTGTTAGTCTGAATCTCCTATTTTATCCCTCCCTCCTCCTTCACCTTTGGTAACAGTAACTTTGTTTTCTACATCTGTGTGTTCTGTTGTTTTAAATAAGTTTATTTGTTTATATTTTTAAGTTTTCACAGAAGAGTGATATTATATTGATCTGATCGTTATGTTTCGCTATCTGGCCTGCTTCTTTTGGTATGATAATCTCTAAGTACATCCATGTGGCTTTCAGTTCAGTTCAGTTGCTCAGTCCTGTCCGACTCTTTGCGACCCCATGAATCGCAGCACGCCAGGCCTCCCTGTCCATCACCAACTCCCAGAGTTCACTCAGACTCACGTCCATCGAGTCGGAGATGCCATCCAGCCATCTCATCTTCTGTCATCCCCTTCTCCTCCTGCCCCCAATCCCTCCCAGCATCAGAGTCTTTTCCAATGAGTCAGCTCTTCGCATGAGGTGGCCAGAGTACTGGAGCTTCAGCTTTAGCATCATTCCTTCCAAAGAAATCCCAGGGCTGATCTCCTTCAGCATGTGGCTATAAGTGGTATCATTGCATTGCTTTCTATGTTAACGTAATGGCTGCTCAGTATTCCTTTGTATGCATGTGCCACACCTTCTTTATTCACTCCTCTATCAGCGGACATCTAGATTGTTTCCGTGTTTGGGCTACTGTGAATAGTGCTGCTCTGAACATAGAGGTGCATATGTCTTTCTGAATTATAGTTTTTTCCAGATGGATGTTCAAAAGTGGGATTGCTAGATCATATGATAGAAGTATTTTTAGTTTTTTAAAGAGTCTCCATACTGTTCTCTATGGTGACTGCATCAGTTTGCATCCCCACCAACAGTGTAAGTGTGTTGTTGTTTCCACTCCATCTCCAGAGTTTTCAGCAATGGCCATTCCGTCTGGTGTGCACTGTAGAGTTTTTACCGATGGCTATTCTGACTGGTGTGAGGTGGCTCATTGTAGTTCTGATTAATTTGTATTTTTCTAAAGATTAGCAGTGTTGAGCATCTTTTTATGTGCCTGTTGGCCATCTATATGTCTTCTTTGGAGAAATGTCTATTTATGTCTTCTGCCCATATTTTGATTTAGTTGTTTGGGTTTTTTAAATTATTATTAAGCTGTATGAACAGTGTGTATTCTGGAAATTAATCCATTGTAAGTTGCATCATTTGCAAATATTTTCCTCCATTCTGCAGGTTGTCTTTTAATTTTGTTTGTGCCTTTCTTTGCTGTGCAAAAGCTTTTAAGTTTACTTAGGTCGCATTTGTTTATTTTTGCTTTTAATTCTGTAACTCTAGAAGAAGGGTCCAAAAAAATATTGCTGAGGTTTATGTCAAAGAGTGTTCTGCCTATGTTTTCCTCTATGAGTTTTATAATATCCAGTCTTACATTTAGGTCTTTAATCCATTTGGGGTTTATTTTTATACATGATGTTAGAGAATGTCCTAGTTTCATAATTTTACACATAACTGTCCAATTTTCCCACTTAATGAAGCAATTGTCTTTTTCCATTGTACATTCTTGCCTCCTTTATTAAAGATTAAATGACCATATGTGTGTGGCCAAAGCAGATTCTTACTACCTTTCAGTTCAGTTCAGTTCAGTCGCTCAGTCATGTCAGACTCTTTGCGACCCCATGAATCGCAGCACGCCAGCCCTCCCTGTCCATCACCACCTCCTGGATTTCACTCAGACTCGCGTCCATCGAGTCATTGATGCCATCCAGCTGTCTCATCCTCGGTCGTCCCCTTCTCCTCCTGCCCTCAATCCCTCCCAGCATCAGAGTCTTTTCCAGTGAGTCAACTCTTCGCATGAGGTGGCCAAAGGACTGGAGTTTCAGCTTTAGCATCATTCCTTCCAAAGAAATCCCAGGGTTGATCTCCTTCAGAAGGACTGGTTGGATCTCCTTGTAGTCCAAGGGGCTCTCAAGAGTCTTCTCCAACACCACAGTTCAAAAGCATCAATTCTTCGGTGCTCAGCCTTCGTCACAGTCCAACTCTCACATCCATACATGAGTACTGGAAAAACCATAGCCTTGACTAGACGAACCTTAGTTGGCAAAGTAATGTCTCTGCTTTTCAATATGCTTTAGGGATGTAAAAATCCTTCATAGGATTTAACCTAAGATTCCGTGTTCTCCAATAGAAAGGAAAATCTCAATTTCCTCTGTCTAAACCATAGAATTGTCACAATCTAGCCCATTCTCTAGTCAATTATAACACCACAGCAATACTAAGCTGCCTTTCTTTAGGTCACCAGAGGTTTTCCTCCCATCAGAGAAAAGGCACCACACAAGTAATCAGTCTCACTCTGGGCTTTCCCTTCTCAAGTGTTTTATGGGAGCTACAGGACAGTATTGTCTAGACTTGCATATCTGCCTAGGAAAATTTTGTTTAGACAAAAACAGAGTTTATGTAAGTAAACTCACTTTTTCAATTTATAGGTTAAAAAAAGAAAATTATAATTATTTTATAATTAATGTTTTAAAACATAAGTAATGTACTGTATAGTCTGTCTACTCTATACTACACTCTACAATATGTTGTTGTCATTCAGTCACCAAGTCATGTCTGACTCTCTGTGACCCCATGAGCTGCAGCATGCCAGGCTTCCCTGTCCTTCAGCATCTCCCTGAGTTTGCTCAAATTCATGTAAATTAACTCAGTGATGCCATCCAACCATCTTATGCTCTGTTGCCCCCTCTCCTCTTGCCTTCAGTCTTTCCCAGCATCAGGGTGTTTTCAGTGAGTTGGCTCTTCGCATCATGTGGCCAAAGTATTGGAGTTTCAGCTTCAGCGTCAGTCCCTCCAATGAACATTTAGGGTTGGTTTCCTTTAGGATTGACTGATTTGATCTCCTTGCTGTCCAAAAGACTCTCAAGAGACTTCTCCAGCACCACAGTTCAAAAGCATCAATTCTTTGGTGTTCAGCCTTTTTTATTGTCCGGCTCACACATCCATACACGACTACTGGAAAAACTATAACTTTGACCCTACGGACCTTTATTGGCAAAATGATGTCTCTGATCTTTAATATGCTGTCTAGGCTTGTCATAGCTTTTCTTCCAAGGAGCAAGTGTCTTTTAATTTCATTTTGTGGCTGTAATCACTATCTGCAGTGATTTTGGAGCCCCCCCCCACTAAAAAAAAAAAAATCTGTCACTGTTTCGAGTTTCTCCCCATCTGTTTGCCATGAAATGATGGGACCAGATGCCATGATTTAAGTTTTTGAATGTTGAGTTTTAAGCAAGCTTTTTCACTCTGATTTTCACCTTCATCAAAAAGTTCTTTAGCTCTTCACTTTATGCCATTAAAGTGGTATTATCTGCATAGCTGAAATTGTTGGTATATTTCCTGGCAATCTTGATCCCAGCTTGTGATTCATCTAGCTCAGTATTTCACGTGATGTAGTCTGCATATAAATTAAATAAACAGGGTGATATACAGCCTTGACATACTCCTTTCCCAATTTTGAACCAGTCTGTTGTTCCATGTCCAGTTCTGACTATTGCTTCCTGTCCTGCATGCAGGTTTCTCAGAAGGCAAGTAATGTGGTCTGGTATTCATATCTCTTTTAGAATATTTCACAGTTTGTCATGATCCACAGTCAAAGGCTTTAGCATAGTCAATGAAGCAGTTTTTTTTTTTTTTTAATTCCCTTGTTTTTATATGATCCAGCTTATGTTGGTAATTTGATCTCTGGATCCTCTGCCTTTTCTAAATCCAATCTGGAAGTTCTCGGTTCATGTACTGGTGAAGCCTAGCTTGGAGAATTTTGAGCATGTGAAATGAGTGCAATTGTGTGAACATTCCTTGGCATCAGCTTTCTTTGGGATTGGAATGGGAACTGACCTTTTCCAGTCCTGTGGCCACTGCTCAGTTTTCCAGATTTGCTGACATACTGAGTGTAGCACTTTCACAGAATTTGAAATAGTTCAGCTGGATTTCCATCACCTCTTCTAGCTTTGTTCTAGTGATGCTTCCTAAGGTCCCCTTGACTTCACACTACAGGATGTCTGGCTCTAGGTGAGTGACCACACCATCGTGGTTATCTGGGTCATTATGTAGAAAGGAAAGTTTTGTGGGGATTTTTTTTTAGAACTTTTTTGTACAGTTCTGTGTATTCTTGCCACCTCTTCTTAATCTCTTCTGCTTCTATTAGGTCCTTGCCGTTTCTGTCCTTTATTGTGCCCAAGTGCCAAGTGAAAGTCACTCAGTCATGTCTGACTCTTTGACACCCCATGGACTATACAGTCCCTGGAATTCTCCAGGACAGAATGCTACAATGAGTAGCCTTTCCCTTCTCCAAGAGATCTTCTCAACTCGGGGATTGAACCCAGGTCTCCTGCATTGCAGGAGGCTCATTACCAACTGAACCACAAAGGAACCCCTTATTGAGCCCATCTTTGCATGAAATGTTCCCTTGGTATCTCTGATTTCCTTGAAGAGATCTCTAGTCTTTCCCATTCTGTTGTTTTTCTCTATTTCTTTGCATTGTTTGCTTAAGAAGGCTTTCTTATCTCTCCTTGCTCTTCTTTGGAAGATTGCATTCAGTTGGGTGTATTTTTCCCTTTCTCCTTTGTCTTTGCTTCTTTTCTTTTCTCAGCTATTTGTAAGGCCTCCTCAGACAACCACTTCACCTTCTTGCATTTCTTTTTCTTGGGGATGGTTTTGTTCACCACCTTTTGTACAGTGTTACAAACCTCTGTCCATAGTTCTTCAGGCACTCTATCAGATTTGATCTCTTGAATCTATTCATCACCTCCAGTATATAATCATAAGGGGTTTGATGCTGGGAAAGATTAAAGGTGGGAAGAGAAAGGGACAACAGAGGGTGAGATGGTTGGATGGCATCACCAACTTGATGGACATGAGTTTGAGTAGGCTCCAGGAGTTGGTGATGGACAGAGAAGCCTGGCATGCTGCAGGCCATGGGGTCGCAAAGAGTCGGACACAACTGAGTGACTGAACTAAACTGATACCTGAATGGCCTATTGGTTTTCCCTACTTTCATCAATTTGAGTCTGAATTTTGCAATAAGAAGCTGATGATCTGAGCCACAGTCAGTTCAAGGTCTTGTTTTTGCTGACTGAATAGAGCTTCTCCAGCTTGGGTAACAAAGAGTATAATTGATCTGATTTCAGTATTGACCATCTGGTAATGTTTATGTGTAGAGTCATCTCTTCTGTTGTTGGAAGAGGGTGTTTGCTCTGACCAGTGCATTCTCTTGGCAAAACTCTGTTAACCTTTTCCTGCTTTTTTGTGTACTCCAAGGCCAAACTTCCCTGTTATTCCAGGTATGTCTGGCGTTTGCATTCCAGTCCCCTGTGGAGACTCTTGCATTCCAGTCTGAAGAGGACATCATTTTTTGGTATTAGTGCTAGAAGGTCTTGTAGGTCTTCACAGAACCATTCAGCTTCAGCTTCTTTGGCATTAGTTGTTGGGGCATAGACTTGGATTACTGTGATGTTGAATGGTTTGCCTTTGAAACAAATGGATATCATTCTGTGGTTTTTGAGACTGCACCCAAGTACTGCATTTTGGACTCTTTTTTTGGACTATGATGGCTATTCCATTTCTTCTAAGGGATTCTTGCCCACAGTAGCAGATATAACAGTCATCTGAATTACATTTGCCCATTCCCATCCATTCACTGTTTCCTAAAATGTCGATCTTCACTCTTGCCATCTCCTGTTTGATCACATCCAATTTACCTTGATTCGTGGACCTAACATTCCAGGTTCCTATGCAATATTGTTCTTTACAGCATCGGACTTTACTTTCACCACCTGATACATCCACACCTGGGTGTCCTTTCTGCTTCAGCTCAGCCTCTTCATTACTTCTGGAGCTATCTTTCCCCTCTTCTCCAGTAGCGTATTGGACACCTACTGACCTGGGCAACTCATCATTCAGTGTCTTATCTTTCTGCCTTTTCATACTGTTCATGGGGTTCTCAAGGCAAGAACACTGAAGTGGTTTGCCATTCCCTTCTCCAGTGGACCACATTCTGTCAGGACCTAACTACCAGAGAGTGCCCTTCAGCTGCTTCACTTAGGTGGAAGACATGCCCAGTGCCCTGCTTCTCCCACTGCTGGTCCTCTTGGGTCTGTAAAGCTTCACGGGCTGCCAGGTGTTGGTCAACATGCGGCCCAGGGTCCAGGGCAAAGGCCCTGCTGCTGGTGTTGGCTGAAGCTGATTGAAGTTGGAGGATGCCCAGGGACAGAATGGGGTTCTCAAGGCAAGAACACTGAAGTGGTTTGCCATTCCCTTCTCCAGTGGACCACATTCTGTCAGGACCTAACTACCAGAGAGTGCCCTTCAGCTGCTTCACTTAGGTGGAAGACATGCCCAGTGCCCTGCTTCTCCCACTGCTGGTCCTCTTGGGTCTGTAAAGCTTCACGGGCTGCCAGGTGTTGGTCAACATGCGGCCCAGGGTCCAGGGCAAAGGCCCTGCTGCTGGTGTTGGCTGAAGCTGATTGAAGTTGGAGGATGCCCAGGGACAGAGGGCTCTCTGGCCTGACCATTGCCATTGGCTTCCCTGGGGCTGATCCGCCTCCCAGGAGCGTACAATATGTAGACTTTGTCTTATTGTTATTTTCAGTTAGGTCAATTACTTATTCTTATAGGGTCAACCCCCATGTACCCACCATTCCAGTCATGACCTAGAATGGCCATCAACCTTTAAGTCTCCCGTGTGTTACTGCCTGAATATTTGTGTCTGCCCCTGCTCCCCTCTCCAGCTGCAAATTCATATGTTGAAGCCTAATTCTCAGTGTGATGGTGTTAGGAGGTAGAACTGTTGGGGGATGGTTAGGTCATGAAGGCACAGCCCTCATGAATGGAATTAGAGGCCTGATGAAACAGAGTCTAGAGATCACCCTTACCCCTTCTACCACGAGAAGACACAGCAAGAAGACAGTAGCCTATGAATCTGGAAGTGGGCTCTTTCCTGACACCAAACCTTCTGTGCCTTAATCTTGGACTTCCCTATTTCTAGAACTGTGAGAATATAAATTCCTATTGTTTAAGCCACCCAATCTCTGCTATAGACAGTTTCTTAACAATTTTTTGACTTTACGGTGATGTTAAAGCAATACACATTTAGTAGAAACTTTACTTTGAACTTTTATATTTCCTGAGCTAGTGATAAGTTGGAGAAGGAGATGGCACCCCACTCCAGTACTCTTGCCTGGAAAACCGCATGGATGGAGGAGCCTGGTGGGCTGCAGTCCATGGGGTCGCGACTGAGCAACTTCACTTTCACTTTTCACTTTCATGCACTGGAGAAGGAAATGGCAACCCACTCCAGTGTTCTCGCCTGGAGAATCCTAGGGACGGGGGAGCCTGGTGGGCTGCCGTCTATGGGGTCGCACAGAGTCGGACATGACTGAAGCGACTTAGCAGCAGCAGCAGTGATAAGTAGTATAGTATTCTCTTGTGATGCTGGGCAGTGAGCTTCAGTGCCTTTTCAGCCAGCCAATCAATCACCAGGGTAAACAGCTAATATGCTGACAAACATTCTGTACCCACGCAGCCATTCTGTTTTTCACTTTTGCAGTATTCAGTAAAGTACAGGAGATATTCAGTGTTGTTGTTTAGTCACTAAGTCATGTCTGACTGTGCAACCCTATGGATTGTAGCCCACTAGGACTCTCTGTCCATGGGATTTCCCAGACAAGAATACTGGGATCTTCCTGACCCAAGGCTCGAACTTGTATCTCTTGCATTGGCATGTGGATTCTTAATTTCTGAGCCACCGGGAAAAGGATATTCAATACCTTATTATAAAATAGGCTTTGTGTTATATGACTTTCCCCAACTGTAAGCTAATATAAGTATTCTGAGCACATTTAAGGTAGGTGAGGCTGGTAAGTAAGGTATATTTTCAATGTATGACATTTCCAGTTTATGATGGGTTTATCAGGATGTAACCCCATCCTAAGTGGAGGGAGATCTGTATTTTGTTATGGCAGCCTGGGCATGCTAATATACAAGCTCATTGTGTGATTAAGACTGTCCCCCACCCCTTCAGTTCTTACTGGAATTTTACTGTTTTTATATTTAGTAATCAGCTCTTTACAAAGTCTGTCTCTTTGACTATCCTACAAATTCCTTAATGCCATGCACGCTTCTCTTTGCCTCATTGTATGCCCTCTCCCCACAAAACACATTGCTTGACCTCTAGTGACCTTTCTATATGTGGTGTTAGAAAAGTCACACAAATATTTACAGCATAGCTGGCAAGTGTTTAACCACTCTTTGCTAAAAATACATTGTGCTTTGGAAACATGGACTTATAGGGCATTACTGTGTGCTTATTTGCAGACTCGCTATTAGAAAATTCTTTACCAAGTTAAATATTTATCTCTGCACACTGTATTCAGCTGAGTACTCTGTGGAGACAAAGCCATGAGAAAGTTCTCATATCTCTACTTCCTGAGAGTCCAGCACATAGCCTCATATTTCTCAGGCTTTGTTAGTGACTTCACCATTTAGAGTATATATAATCTCTTCCCCAACATGAACCATAAGGTACCTTCCTTTGCAGATGCCCACATGTGACTGAGTTCTATTTAACTGGTGATACCTAAAGTATTATGTGATCCACACAGTCAAAGGCTTTGGCACAGTCAATAAAGCAGAAATAGATGTTTTTCTGGAACTCTCTTGCTTTTTTCCATGATCCACTGGATGTTGGCAATTTGATCTCTGGTTCCTCTGCCTTTCTAAAACCAGCTTGAACATCAGGATGTTCATGGTTCACGTATTGCTGAAGCCTGGCTTGGAGAATTTTAAGCATTACTTTACTAGCGTGTGAGATGAGTGCAATTGTGTGGTGGTTTGAGCATTCTTTGGCATTGCCTTTCTTTGGGATTGGAATGAAAACTGACCTTTTCCAGTCCTGTGGCCACTGCTGAGTTTTCCAAATTTGCTGGCATATTGAGTGCAGCACTTTCACAGTATCATCATTCAGGATTTGAAATAGCTCTACTGGAATTCCATCACCTCCACTAGCTTTGTTTGTAGTGATGCTTTCTAAGGCCCACTTGACTTTGCATTCCAGAATGTCTGGCTCTAGATGAGTGATCACACCATCGTGATTATCNGCATTCTTTGGCATTGCCTTTCTTTGGGATTGGAATGAAAACTGACCTTTTCCAGTCCTGTGGCCACTGCTGAGTTTTCCAAATTTGCTGGCATATTGAGTGAAGCACTTTCACAGCATCATCTCTCAGGATTTGAGATAGCTCTACTGGAATTCCATCACCTCCACTAGCTTTGTTCATAGTGATGCTTTCTAAGGCCCACTTGACTTCACATTCCAGGATGTCTGGCTCTAGATGAGTGATCACACCATCGTGATTATCTGGGTCGTGAAGATCTTTTTTGTACAGTTTTTCTGTGTATTCTTGCCACCTCTTCTTAATATCTTCTGCTTCTTTTAGGTCCATACCATTTCTAAACAAAGCCCATCTTTGCATGAAATGTTCCCTTGGTATCTCTAATTTTTTTGAAGAGATCTCTAGTCTTTCCCATTCTGTTCTTTTCCTCTATTTCTTTGCATTGATTGCTGAGGAAGGCTTTCTTATCTCTCCTTGCTATTCTTTGGAACTCTGCATTCAGATGCTTATATTTTTCCTTCCTCTCTTCTTTTCACAGCTATTTGTAAGGCCTCCCCAGACAGCCATTTTGCTTTTTGGCATTTCTTTTCCATGGAGATGGTCTTGATCCCTGTCTCCTGTACAATGTCACGAACCTCAGTCCATAGTTCATCAGGCACTCTATCTATCAGATCTAGCCCCTTAAATCTATTTCTCACTGCCACTGTATAATCATAAGGGATTTGATTTGATTTAGGTCATACGTGAATGGTCTAGTGGTTTCCCCTACTTTCTTCAATTTAAGTCTGAATTTGACAATAAGGCGCTCATGATCTGAGCCACAGTCTGTTTGAAGTTCTCAATATATGTCAAAACTAATTTCATCAAGTTGACTTTATTGCTAACCTTTTGTGCTTTTTAAAAGGAACCCGTTGTGTATCAGACTGTATTTGATGGAGAAGCTGTTGATCCAGGTATGGTGCTTGAGTTATCTTTTGAGTGTAGCTCATTTTGTCTATTTGGATGCAAAACTATGTGAACGGATTACTTATTCATTAGGCTTTGCATAATGGGACTCTGTACTAAAGCAAATCATTCAAGGGCCAGGCAGGTAAAATAAATGACTTAAAGGGGCCTCCTAAGACAGTAAGTTCAATCATCAATAGCAACTGATTCTTGGGGGACATGGTTAATACTTGATTCCATCAAAGTAGTGTATCTATTTTATTCACATTGAAACAGGCTCAGAGAGATTGGGGAATATGTTAAGGTTCACACAGCTTTCTTTCCTTTCAGAGAAAGGAAGGAGAAAAGTTGGTGGAGCTTTTGGAACAGAGACTGAATCTTAACTTTGGTAAAACAGAGGCAGATGGATGGAGACAGGTGGGTTCTTGGCTACAAGAACAGTGGATTCTGACAGTACACGGGTGTCACCCACCTCCCAACACATGGTCTGGAGATCCACGTTCTTACGGTCTCACCAGACGTCGTCTGGAGACCCGAGAAAAAGACAAGGAAAATAACAATAGTGATTTTTATTATTTTTTAATGATATACGGTAAAGAAGAAAGATAGATTTTAGAAAATTTTACTATAATTATAATAAATTGTTTGTGGATAAAATCGTGAAAGTCACATAGTCCGAACAAGAACTCTTGAAACATTAATAATTCGATGAATAAAAATAAGGTAGTTTATATGTATTTTAAAAGATAAAATTCACATGTAAAGACACCATAATTCATGTAAGTGTGACAACACGTTAGTCGTGGTGATAGGTATAGGTCTTAAAAAAAAAAGTGGAAAGAGTTGACTTTAAGTACTTTGTGATCGAGAAAAAATACAGACTCATATCAAGATACTGTAAATTAGTGGTTACATCTAAATTGATACTGGTATCAGTTCTATTTCTTAACAAGAAGTGGTATTTTCACGAGAGAACGTGTTTTCTCCGTTACAAATTACGTATACCTTAGTGTACGACGAAGTGCAAAAGGAAGATTAAGAGGAAAACCATTGTTTCGTTTTGAACTCTTCTGCTCGTTCAGTAGTGATCCAACCGATAGCTCGTTTTCGAGTCATTTCTGAAACACCCTACTCATTCACGACACGCTCAAGTACTAGTAAGTGAAGTAGACAGACGTCAGGAAGAGGGGTGTCAAAGACCCTTACACATACTCTTATTGTCGTCTTCTTCACACTCTTTCGCCTGCTTCGGAGGGGTCCGTGGTCCTCCCCCGGAACCGTTTGTGTATGACGGAGGGTCTCCCGGTAGGAAGACTCCTCAGAAGTAAGAATTTATAAGGAGACGTTCCCGTCGTAAGAGGACACAGAGGCTTACTAACGAAAAAACCACAGACACAAATATTGGGAGACATAAGAAGGTCAAGTCACGACTGACTCCCGTCGTCGCCCCCACCCCACCCCACCACAGTTGGAACTCAGAGACTCATACAAAACGACTTTAATCTCTGGTTTGACTGTGTACAAGTAACAGACTGAAACGGGTCACCTTCTATACGAACAATACTGATCTCTGAAACAAAACGAGTGACGAATCGAGGTCGTATACGAACCGTGTGTCACCCCAGAGATACTTATGTACCACTTATTTATATAAACTTATATATTTAAGTCTAGAGAATACAAATTAAGTGTAATGAACAAAGAGGATACTGATACCTTTTCTTTACCCTTAATAGAAATCTTTTCTTGGGTACTACCTAAGTACAGTTACATACGGTTTTGGTTATGTCATGACATTTCATTTTATTTCATTTTAAAAAAAGGAAAAGAACTGTCTTGGTTTCTGAAGTCATAAAAAATGCAGGATTTTTCTCAGCATTTTTAAAAAGCACAATTGATCTTGCTTTTAATTTTCTTTTTATAGCACTCTGGAGAAGGACCATCTGAAAACTTTACTTATTAATAACTTGCCAAAGAACTGTTGGCATCCAAGCATTTGAGAGCTATGCACTTAGACTGGTAGTTCTTAAATATTAGGAACTCTCTGATGATCCTCCTCCGTTGTAGAAGACACAATGACAGGAGAAAAGATTGTTGATGGTAGAGGGTAAATCCACGCTTAATCCGAAATAGAGTTCAAGTTGGGATAACTGATTTAAAACAAATCTTACTGCACACCAAGAGCAAAAGAAAGTGTTAGTCACTCAGTCATGTCCAGTTTTTTGAGAGCCCATGGACTGTAGCTTGCCAGGCTCCTCTGTCCATGGAATTCTCCAGGCAAGAATACTGGACTGGGTAGCCAGTCCCTTCTCTAGGGGATGTTCCTCACCTGGGGATCAGACCTGGATCTCCTGCATTAAGATGAGTTCTTTACCATCAGAGCCACCAGGGAAGCCACCATAAGCAGAGGATTAATACATATTTGAGTCAGAGCATAACGGATGCTTGAATGATCAGAAATAGCAGCCTTCATATGTATTTATGCCCCTTTGCATGCGTGCACACATAGGATTTCTTTTCAGTACAAGAATACCTCACTTCCCAACAAGAGAGAGCACCTGAAGATGAACAAGCTCATAAATTACTCACGTAGCTCAAATGGGTTGATCTTCAGGAGGTGCTGGTGGGGAAAACTCCAGCGGATGTGAAGTCTGGAGCTTGGACAAGTCACATCTCCTCTTACAAATTTGCTTTTCTTCTTTTAGAAAATGTAGACTGTCATTCCTGGCCCATTTCAATCTCATAGTTCTGTTGTGAGAAACAACATAAAACAGTTGAGATTCTACATTTGGCAGCTCTTTTTGAACTGTAAGCACTATTTAAGTATAAAATAGCAATCGTTTCATTAAGTCAAAATTGCCTGCTCAGAGAGCAGTGACTTGGAATACAGAGATGGTCATTGCATGTTTCTAAGCCAGTCTATGTTGCAATTGCTTGATAATTAGCTCCACAACTTCTATGAAAGGAATATATTGCCTTGTTCCAGATGGCATGATAATTCTTCACCAAGGGAGAGACCAAAGATTGCCTGGGAAAATGCCGTCCTCTCTCCAGCAAGGCTCTCACTGGATCAATTGTGCGCAGATGGAAGTAGATATGTGAGTCCCTATCTGCCATCACCTGCATTTTTGAATAGAAAAAGAAGAAGCATTTATAAACTTCCTTTTAAAAGTCTGGAATGGATCAATTATTACGTATTCTGTCTCTGCCCAAACCAAGAAAAATTGGAACATGGCAAGCTGAGTCTTTACTTTCTTCTGTTGAGCTGCTTTGGGTTTCAGTTTCAGACTGGTAGCTGTTGTTTGGTCATTAAGTTGTGTCCGACTCTTCGACAACCCCATGGACTGTAGCCTGCCAGGCTCCTTTGTCCATGGGATTCTCCAGGCAAGAATACTGGCGTGGGTTGCCATTTCCTTCTCCTGGGGATCTTCCCAACCCAGGGATCGAACCCAGGTCTCCTGTACTATAGGCAAATTGTTTACCACTCAGACATGGCCAAGAAAGCATGTCCGAGTTGGTGATCATAAGATGAGGGTTGTTTGGGAGGAAGCTAAAGAGGGCTCCTTTCAGGGGGCACGACTCCAGAACCTGACCTCTCTACTGGGTCAAGATCAGCTGGCTTCCAAACTTGGAGATGTTCTTTTCTCCTGCGGTTTAATGATGATTACATTAGTTTGCTAAAGGCTGCCCTAGCAAATCGCCAATACACGGTGGCTTGGAACAACAGAACTTGGTTCTCGCACAGTTCTGGAGGCTGAAGCTCTAAAGCCGAAGTGCTGGCGGTGCCCTCTTCCTGCTGGAGGCTCCAGAGGGACATTCTTTTCTTGCCTGGTCCAGCTTCTGACAGCGGCCCTGGCCTTCCGGGGTTTGTGGCTGCAGCTCTCTCCTCTCTAAGCCTGCCTTCATATTACTTTTCCTTCTAGTTATCTATCAAATCTCCTTCTGCCTCACTTTTTTTTTTTAATTGGAGGATAATCGCTTTACGCTGTTGTTTCTGCTGTACAGCAGTGTGAACCCAGCTCTACGCATACATATATCCCCGCGCTTGTGAGCCTTCCTCCCATACCACCCACATCCCACCCTTCTAAGTCATCACAGAGCACCGAGCTGAGCTCCCTGTGCTATATGGCAGCTTCCTACTAGCTATCTGTTTTACACATGGTAGTAACAGATGTTAGTGCTACTCTGTCCAGACTCACTGTTCTGAGCACATTTGCTATTGGATATAGGGCCTGGCCAGATAATCCAGGCTGATCTCCTCATCTCTAGATCCTTAACTTACTCACATCTGGAAAGACTTTTTTCAAATAAGGTCATCTTCAAAGGTCCTGAAGATTAGAACATGGACAAATGTCTTTGAGGGTTACCATTCTACAAAAGACAATAATTTTAAAAGTCTTTAATACAGTGTATATAAATGGATACACTCTTTCTGGTGAACAGTATGACTATTGTACTTTAAAAGACATTTGAGTACCTACTGTGTGCCAGGATTGTTTCAAGGCCTTTAATCAATAAAAATGCAGATGCCTTTGACCTGGCAGTTTTTACTGACTGGAATTTTCTTATAGATACACTTAAAAAAGACCTACAAAAATTTTTTTTGAGATGGCAGCTGGTGGTAGCATTGTGTGTAAGAGAAATGCAAAGTGTCCATTCAAAAGGCATTGGTTGGGAAAACCATGTTGTATTCAAATTCATATTACAGAATGTATGTTGTGACTGTTAAAAAGAAATAGGCCTATACTGATATGGAAGATACTTAAAGTGATAAAGTTGGGCAAATTACAGAATTCTTATTAACATACATAAAGAAAAAATAAGCATCTCTATAGATACACATGTTGGTGGGCTGCCACTTCCTACTCCAGGGGATCTTCCTGCTTCAAGGATCAAACCTGTGCTTCTTGCATCTCCTGCACTGGCAGGCAGATTCTTTACCACTAGCAGCACCCGGGAAGCCCCACAACTTTAGGGGGCAGTGACAAATCACAGGGAACTCTAGCGTTTGTTTGTTTTGTTTTTTAAAGAAAGTCTGGGGGAAGGAAATGCAGAGGATGAGGGAAATATCTTAGTTTTATAGTTTTATGAACCACTGAATTCTTCTACGTGTTATTTTTATTTTTTTAATAATGTAAGTAGGTATTATCTGGTGGTGAGAATTTAGGACATTCATTTCATTTTTTAATACTTTATTCTGGAGTTTTATAAGAAGTCTGAGGCTTTTCTTTCCAGTCAACTTGAAACTAGGCTTGGGTCTTTCTTATTGCCTGGGATATTTTCTTCCTTGATTTGTATAATTATTGTTGCTCTTCTGTCTGCCTTTTTCTACAAGTGAAACTGATTATTCTTCTGTTAGGTCTCCAGGATTTAGCAGCTAATCTCTTCTTTTCCGCTCATGATTTCTAACACATTGAACTATTGCTCTGCTGTTTCAGAGATTTTTTTTTCCCTTGATCTTCTGGGTCACTTGGGTCTCACCAGTGACCACTCAGTTTCAGCTAAACTACTGAATTGCAAAAGTTTCAAAATCATATTTTTAGTTCCAGAAAGGTGTGTGTGTGTAGGGCAGCTGTGCACACATGCACATTATTCATGGAACCCAAGTCACATTATCTGTTTATGCTGCAATTGTCTATTTCAGTAGAGGTATGCTCTGAATTTATCTTCTTCCTTAAGGTTTCTGGTTTCCTGGGGCTCTTGGGTCCCTTGGGCCTGTCATTTTTCTCTATTTGCTTTGGGGCTGAGTTCGAGTTGCTATGGAATTTTCTGAGACTGTGGTGGAGCCACTGCTCTCTCTCCCAGCTAGGCTGATGGTACAGCTGAAGCAGGTATTCAGACCTCTCATGACAACAGGGCTTCCTTTGTTCAGAGACAGAGGACCTTCCCTTAGACCTTGTCAATGCTTCCATAGGTCTTTGGGGGTCAGGGAGACACATGTCTTTATTGGTTAATGTCTCATTCTCTCTTGTGGTTGGGGGGTGGGGAGTGTCCAACGAGCTTTAGCTCCAAAAGTGAAATCTTCCGTTTCAGAACCTCTGAGTGTCCTGTGGCTCTCTTCTGGTCTGAAGGGGAGAACATCTTGGCTGACTTTCAATTACTGCCTCCATGCTTTACCCACACACCACCCGTAGCTGACCCAACCAGCCCAAGCCCAGCCTCAAGCAAGACCCCCAGCACTTCTACAGAGGCATAGTTCAGTTCAGTTCAGTCGCTCAGTCATGTCCCACTCTTGCGACCTGATGAATCGCAGCACGCCAGGCCTCCCTGTCCATCACCAACTCCTGGAGTTCACCCAAACTCATGTCCATCGAGTCAGTGACGCCATCCAGCCATCTCATCCTCTGTCGTCCCCTTCTCCTCCTGCCCCCAATCCCTCCCAGCATCAGAGTCTTTTCCAGTGAGTCAACTCTTCTCATGAGGTGGCTAAAGTACTGGAGTTTCAGCTTTAGCATCATTCCTTCCAAAGAAATCCCAGGGTTGATCTCCTTCAGAATGGACTGGTTGGATCTCCTTGCAGTCCAAGGGATTCTCAAGAGTCTTCTCCAACACCACAGTTCAAAAGCATCATTTCTTCGGTGCTTTGCCTTCTTCACAGTCCAACTCTCACATCCATACATGACCACAGGAAAAACCATAGCCTTGACTAGACGGACCTTTGTTGGCAAAATAATGTCTCTGCTTTTGAATATGCTATCTAGGTTGGTCATAACTTTTCTTCCAAGGAGAAAGCATCTTTTAATTTCATGGCTGCAATCACCATCTGCAGTGATTTTGGAGCCCCCAAAAATAAAGTCTGACACTGTTTCCACTGTTTCCCCGTCTATTTCCCATGAAGTGATGGGACCGGATGCCATGATCTTCGTTTTCTGATTGTTGAGCTTTAAGCCAACTTTTGCTCTCCTCTTTCACTTTCATCAAGAGGCTTTTTAGTTCCTCTTCACTTTCTGCCATAAGGGTGGTGTCATCTGCATGTCTGNCCATCTATTTCCCATGAAGTGATGGGACCGGATGCCATGATCTTCGTTTTCTGAATGTTGAGCTTTAAGCCAACTTTTTCACTCTCCTCTTTAAAAATTGTGTTAAAATCCTTCAGTAAAGAAACCAGTTTGATTTACAGTTCCACCCATCTTATTTAATCATAGAACTCTGGGGAGGGGGGTGCTATCTCCATGACCCTAGAATTCCAATGAACGTGTTACTTTGGAAGTAATTCGCTAACTAGTTATGAGACCATCTGTAATTCTGCCATAAAACCTGTTCATATCAATAAAATATGAACATGTTTCATGACGTGAACATCCATGATAATGAACTATAAATTAATAAGTTGAGTAGACACATTAGAATACTAAGAACCTCTTCTCTTAACCCTGTTTTGATTTGGACCACTAACATCTTATTCTTGGTATGGGTTAAATCAACATTCAAAAGGTTCTGACTCTTTTAGCTTCAAACATAGTTACTTTAGATTTTTTTGTTGTATTACTCTGAGTTTCTTAGTTAATACTTGTATTGAGCAAAATAGTCTAGTATGTAGATTTCTGAAACTGGATTTAGAATTGTTATACTTGGCAAAGTGGGCATATCTGCTGAAGAAGCTACTATTAACAGATCTCTGAAAAGGCTTTGAAAGAATCTGTAGGGATTTGAACCCCACTCTGGTATTCAGCATTGATCATCGTGAACAGTTTTTCCATACATGCTTTTACAGTCGGGGCAGAGTTTTTCAGTCACTCTAATTATCCAACTTACTCTATTTCCTGGGGGAGCTACTGGGTCAGCTCCTGCGATCTGATTTTGTAGGAGCATTTAATTGGGTTGTAAGAAAACTAGGATCACTCTGTGTGAAGAAAATTTAAATCCCCCTCCCCCCACTGTGCACTTGTGTTAAGTCTTTATTTAAATAATGCTAAAATTAGGAATGAAACTAAGCCATGCCAGTAGGGCCACACAAGATGGGC
>SJYX01006253.1:0-10688 GCA_006410675.1 Oreotragus oreotragus
GTGGCCAAAGTATTGGAGCTTCAGCTTCAGCATCAGTCCTTCCAATGGATATTCAGGACTGATTTCCTGTAGGATTGACTGGTTGGATCTCATTGCAGTCCAAGGGACTCTCAAGAGTCTTCTCCAACCCCACAGTTCAAAAGCATCAATTCTTCAGCACTCAGCTTTATAGTCCAGCTCTCACATCCACACATGACTACTAGAAAAACCCATAGCTTTGACTAGACAGGGCTTTTTGGACTAGACTTACACCCAGAGTATCTGTTATTTCCTTCTTCTCCTCCTCCAGTCTTTTCTACCTTTATTATTATCTTGGAAATTCTTCCCCCTTCTTTTCCTCTCTCGGAGAGCTAATTCATCTCCAAACTTTAGCTCCCATCATCCAGTCACTCCCAAATATCTCATCTCTGGCCACGTCATCCCTCCCAAGCTCCAACTCTGTGTTTCTAGCTACCCACCAGACATCTCTGCCCAAAAGACCAACAGACACTTCAAACCGCCATCATCATCTGAAACCAGAGCGTGCATTTTCTGTTCCCTCAAACCAGCTTCTCCTGGAGTCTCTGTTTTACTTAAAGCACCCCCATTTTTTTCAGTGTTGAAACCTTCAGTAACATTGATATGCACTTGTATTGACTACCTGCTTTATGTCAAGCATTCTACACAAATACTGTCATTAGTCTGCACAGGTAGATGGTACGCAAAACTCAGAGAGGTTAACTTGCACAGAGCATGTGGGCCTGGGATTCCATCCCAGGACTGTCTGACTTCCAAGCCCGTCTTTTCCTGCAGCATCCCAGTACTTTCCTATCCCTCACTTCCCCAACAAGTTCATCATCCCTCAGTCAGATTTTAGCAACTGTCCCTTAAAGAGTCTCTCCGTTGTCAAGCTTTCTACCCTCAAACCTACCTCCACAACTGCCACCACAGTGGTGAGTAAAACAGAGTCCGGCCGGAAAAGTCTCTCCAGGCCACTTGGCTGCTAAAGACAAATCACTGCCTGCAACCAAGTAGACCACATCTCACTTCCTTATTCCCTCTGCGGGTTAGTGTTCAATCCCATAGCATGTATGGAAATCTCTTCTTCCCTTTCAAGTCTTGAATTCTTCTATTCCAGGGTTTTCCTTCTTATGATACTCTCTTACAAACTATTCGATCTGGGTGGTGGTGGTTTAGTTGCTAAGTCGTGTCCGACTCTTGCTACCCCATGGACTGTAGCCTGCCAGGCTCCTCTGTCCATGGAATTCTCCAGGCAAGAATACTGGAGTGGGTTGCCATTTCCTTCTCCAGCAGATCTTCCCAACCCAGGAATCGAACCTGGATCTCTTGCATTGCAGGCATATTCTTTACCAACTGAGCTACAAGGAAGCCTTTTATTAATTTTAGTTTAATTTCATAAAATTAGTAAAATTTATATTTATTTCTTCCCGAAATAGAGGGTGAAATGTCTCACGAATTTTTGCCAGAGATCAGCAGAACAAATACAATGCCTGATTTATCACATCTTCAGATCAGTTCATACTAAGACATCCCCCAGTCTGCCATAGACGAGCCAGAGACCCAGGAGAACCATGGTGTAGATTCCAGTCCAAGGGCAGGAAAAGATGCAATGAAATGTCCCAGCGCTAGCACTTAGGCAGGAAAGGGGGGCAAGTTCCTTCTTCCTCCACCGTTTGTTCTATCAGACCCTCAGTGGACTGGACAATGCCCACCCACACTGGGGAAGGCAGTCTGCAGAGTCCACTGAGTCAAATGCTCATCTCATCTGGAAACACCCTCACTGACACATCCAGAAATAATGTTTTCATCTGGGTGCCCAGTGGTCAATCAAGCTGACACAAAGTTGACCATCCAAAAAGAAGTGAACATGTGAGGTGGAGCAAAATGAATCAGGTAAAAGAAAGAGGATTGAAGAGGGATGAAGTCCAGCAAGTGTACCCTGATGGGGACTGGAGCCCGGTGACAGAGGAAATTAGTACAAATCACAGGAGGGGTGACTTAAGGACTTTTAATAACAGGAATGCCTGTTATTTAACTGAACTGAAGTGCTGGGATGCTGTGTAACTCCCCCTTGACTATCCCTGGTTTATTGCACATAGCCTGTCAGGAGAAGAAAAGAGAGAGAAAATGGAAGAGAAAGAACAAAAGACGGACTTCCAAGAATACTTTCAGTTGCTTCCCAGGTGTCACCTTATAACCTAATTACTCAGTAAAGTAAAAATTAAAATGTTTGTTGGATATAAATATAGTCAGATATAGATACAATGGTCATCTGAGTTAAATTCAGTCATTCCAGTCCTAAATTTTAGTTCGCTGATTCCTAAAATGTTGACGTTCACTCTTGCCATCTCCTGTTTGACCACTTCCAATTTGCCTTGATTCGTAGATCCGAGTTCCTATGGAATATCGCTCTTTATAGCATTGGACCTCGCTTCCAGTCACATCCACCACTGGGTGGTGTTTTTGCTTTGGCTCTGTCTCTTCATCCTTTCTGCAGTTATTTCTCCACTGATCTCTAGTAGCAATAAATATAGTACATAAGTTTAATGTTTATAAAAGTAACTGAATGTATGAAAAGCACAGGTTATATTACCCTGTTCCTTATTTGTAACTGTAGGAAAAGATAATGTACTAACTGGGCAGCAGACCTAGGCCTCAGTGGTTTTCTAAAGTCATACTGATCTGGGTGCACTAACAGAGACAAGAGTGACAGGACAGACCATTCCCCAGATGTGTTGTGGTCAAAGCAGCAAGTGCTATTTGTTGCCTATAACCTTCCACACACACCCCCACACTACCAATATGAGGTGAAGAAAGTCAAAAATAACTAACTGACAGCACTGAATAGGACTCACTAGCTTCTTCTGCAATAATAGCTAAATTTAAAATATCCCCTTTGCCATCAATCACTTAATTCATTCTCCACCGCTACCCCACCTCCATCCTAAAGGAAATCAGTCCTGAATATTCATTGGAAGGACTGATGCTGAAGCTGAAATTCCAATACTTTGGCCACCTCATGCGAAGAGCTGACTCATTGGAAAAGACCCTGATGCTGGGAAAGCTTGAGGGCAGGAGGAGAAGGGGCTGACAGAGGATGAGATGGCTGGATGGCATCACCGACTCAATGGACATGAGTTTGGGTAAACTCCGGGAGTTGGTGATGGACAGGGAGGCCTGGCATGCTGCAATCCATGGGGTCACAAAGAGTCGGACACGACTGAGCAACGGAACTGAACTGAACCCCACCTCCAACCTCTGCCTAGAATAACTCTCATCCCCAGGTTGCTAACCAGTCTCCACACCCCCGTGGAAATCCAGTATTTCTCAGTGATGCTTTCTTAGTGTGTATGTGGCTCCTTTTCATCTGGAGACCTGTAAGCTCGCTGGCTCCCCTCACCCTGCCAAACTGTAGGACAGAAAATAGTAAGAACTCCTCCAGATTGGAAAGAAGAAGAATGAGACACGTGCACATGCACTCACCCATGCTGCTGCTAAGTCACTTCAGTCGTGTCCGACTCTGTGTGACCCCATAGACGGCAGCCCACCAGGCTCCCCCATCCCTGGGATTCTCCAAGCAAGAACACTGGAGTGGGTTCCATTTCCTTCTCCAATGCTCTCACCCATAACAGTTCCAAAAATTTTTTAAACACATATCTTGGGGGTTTTAATCTCGGAAGCAAGGAATAGTCTCTAAGTTGTGTCTCTGCAAATGGAAGAGCTCTTTTACCATCATTCTTCTCGTCCCTGGGGCCATGCTCAGAGACCTTCCTTGGCTGCATCTGAAGTTGTATCAAGTCTCAAATAATCACAGACTCTTTTAGTCTAGGCTCGTGAGTTTATTAGGCATTAGTGATTTCTCAGAAACTCAGTGGACTTCTCATCTGTTTGATTCCAGAGAATCCCATGTGCTGATAACCAGATCCTTGGTCCTTCTAATGACATATTTCTGTACTGTCTTGCTTCCTTGCTGTTGCTAAGTCGCTTCAGTCATGTCCGACTCTGTGCGACCCCAGAGACGGTAGCCCACCAGGCTCCCCCCATCCCTGGGATTCTCCAGGCAAGAACACTGGAGTGGGTTGCCATTTCCTTCTCCTTACCTCTCTCTGAATTTAAGGGAGCTTCTGTGACAATAGTGAACAGTCGTTCTAAAACATTTGCTGAGTAACTTTAACAATTAAAAATTTCAACAGTGAGTTCTGATGCCTATGTGTAGCCCTAAGTCTAAGTATTAATCTGCCTACATGTTCAAAGATTAAATTTTATCTCTTACTATTTGGAGTTTAAAAGCATTACTGCCTTTGCGAAGCTCTGAATTTCTGGAATCTCTTTATTCTCTTTAATTTATCCTTGCAAACCAGCCAGTTCTTTCCTGAGCTCATCTCCTTTATAGTACATTGCCAGGTGCAGTCAGCAGCAGCCAACACACACTGCTAGTGTTTTGTTTTCAAACCTCATCTTCTAGAGCTACAAATCTATTAGGTTTATAATCTGCCTCCCAAGTAATCTTAGACAACAGTTTCACTCAGTGTCTTGCCACTCAAAACATAAATTCCCATTTTTGTAGCTTTCAATATCAATCTCTACTGCTACTGTTAAGCCAGAATTCCCTGATGGCTCAGCAGTAAGGAATTCACCTGCAACGCAGGAGACTTAGGCGGCTCGGGTTCGACCCCTGGATCGAGAAGATCCCCTGGAAGAGGGCATGGCAACCCACTCCAGTATTCTTGCCTGGAGAATTCCATGGACAGAGGAGCCTGGCAGGCTACAGTCCCTAGAGTCGCAGAGTCAGACACAACTAAAGTGACTGAACACGTACGTACACAGCATTAAGCAGACTCCCGTTTTAGGTTTTTGCTGGAACCCTACTTGAATTACCGATATCTCCCTCCATGAGTTTAGGTTACACTATGCTGTCTGTCACAGTCCTAGCATTGACTTTTTGCTCGCGCTGCATCCCAGTGTTTGTCATCAAGGGCTTTGTCGTCATGGTCAGTCAGGGACCCAGGTTGACAGAGGCTTCATTATCTTCTCTCTGCCCCATTGTAACAACCAGCCCAAAGCCTGGAGGCTTGAAACAGCAGTGGTCTGGAGGGTGTGGTGGCGTGGTGTTTTTGCAGGATGAGCCCATGCAGCTGCACTTGGGTGGAGGGTTGGCAGGGGAGGAGTTCATCCAGGAAGCCTGGGTAGCTCTCTTACCACGTGGTCTTTCCTCCATAGGAAGGCTAAGCCAGGCTTCCTCACAATGTTGCCAAGGGGGAAAATCCCTCAAAGCAACCTTTTTTTTTTTCACACTTCTTGCTTGTGGACATCCCATCATCTGAAGAAAGTCACAAAGCCAAGCTTCATATCAGTATAGGAAGGGATTAAACAAAGGCATAGACCCTGGGATGTGCAATTCCCTGATGGAGAATAATCTACCATAACCACCACCTGGAACAGCAATCAACAGACTTTTTCTTTGAGGTCTAAATAGTAAATATCTTAGGCTTTCAAAGCATATAGTCTCTGTCAACAAGTTTTCAACTCTGTTGTTAGATGGAGTCAAAATGTAAATAAGTTCCAGTAAAACTGTATTTAAAAGAACAATCATGTACATACTGTTATATTTAAAATGGATAACCAACAAGGACCTACTGTATACACAGGTAATTCTGCTCAATGACGTGGCAGCCTGGGTGGGAGGGGAGTTTGAGGGAGATTGGATACATGTATATGTATGGCTGAGCCCCTTTCAGTTCCACCTGAAACGGTTACAACCTTGTTAATCGGCTGTGCCCCAATACAAAATAAAGTTTACCAAAAAAACAAGCATCCAAGTGGATATGGCCCACCACTAATGTGAAACATAAAGCTTTTGTTCAGTCTCTGCAGCGCAGGGAAGTCTTGCCCTTTTACCCTTTGGCTCAAAACTAACACCTGTCAATACTGTCTTTAACTCGTTGGCCAAAGCTGGTCTTATTTCCTGGTCTCACTGCAAGAGGCTAACAGGTGTAAGCCTGCTCTGCACCTGGAAGGAGGGGGCAGCTGGGCGTGGGTAAACACTAGAAGTCTCTACCATGAGAGCCACCTTGAGCTGATGCCCATTCATCTCTTTACTGAGCACTGGTTGTAAATACTGAAGAAAATGCACACAAAAGTGTTGCCCTCATGAACTTACAGAGACCATGGTGGATAATGCTCTAAGATGGAAAAATATACACTGCTGTCCTGAAACTTTTAGCTCTTATCTCATTATCCGTGTACTTGGCTTTTTCACCAACCAAGCTGGGAGCAACCGAGGGTGTGATTTTATCTTCTCAGTGCCTGTTGCAGTGAGGAGCTCTTTGTGGGTTCACCTTAAGTATCCGATCACTGATTTAATTAATGATTAAATGATCAAACCACCAGACCAAGACAAGGATTTGTTTTAATTTCTAGGGTGTAGGTGCCTAATTCTTCCAGCACTGACGTTCCTAACTCTCTAGTCCCTAGAACTCACTTTGTACCAAATGCTTGATGTTGCGAGTGGTTTCTCTCCATGTGAAAGGAGGCAAGAGTAGGCTCCAAGAATTAAAGTCTGCATTCCTTCCATTCTAGTGATGACTAAAAGGGACACCCAGTAGAATTTCTCTCCCAAGTCCAAGGTTTTGGCCAGAAGAAATACCTTAAAGGTTTAGGTTAATTTGCTTGCTTTCAGAGTCTCCTGGGAAGTTAATGGAAACCCTCAGCTTCTTCATCTTTACTATCTTAGGAAGTAAATGAATCCCCATTTCATAAGGCCTGCAGACTGCTTTGAGAATGAGCTGAACAATAAGTATTTTCCTCTTCTGGTCCCCTCCTTCCCTACTTTGAGCAGTGGTAGTTCTGGTTTTTAACACTCTCTGCTAAAACCCTAAGGTATCCTGTGAAGTTAGGACAGTCCTTGAGAGCAAGGAATGGAGATGGGAGCGTTAAGACCTTTAAAAGGCTTGTGTCAAATGAATAATCCCATGTCTGTAAACCTAGTAACAAAGCAGTTGACTTACTCTACATATCATATAAAATAATAGCTTTTATAAATGTGACTGGCCCTCAAAGAATATCTGTTTTGTTTTAGATTCGTGAGCTGAGCCATTTTTTAGGTTGGCTGCCTTCCACATTTTATCATAGTCAAGTTCAGTTCTTATCTTGGAACAGAAAGGGCAAATTCAGGATACATTCTTTTGAAACAGATGTTTTTGCAAAATGATCCATTTGGGAAACATGTCCATAGATAATACAAACTGACTCCACTCTTGCCCTCAAAAAGTTGACAATCTAGTGATTGAGTCTATGATAAAAACCGGTGACCGTAATACAAACAATAAGATTGGTGATGAAACCGAAGTATAGTTAATGTGCTTTCGGAATGTAGCTATAGGTATCAATCTGAGGAAAAGAACAGAAAAAATAGAATATCTTCCTTGAATAGGGTGTCCCTGATGCGGATGAAAGAGGAGGGTGAAAAAGCTGGCTTGAAACTCAACATTAAAAACTAAGATCATGGCATCCAGTCCCACTGTGAAAAGTGAAAGTGTTAGTTGCTCAGTCATATCTGACTCTTTAGACTGTAGCCCGCCAGGCTCCTCTGTCCATGGAACTCTCCAGGCAAGAATACTGGAGTGGGTAGCCATTCTCTTCTCCAGGGGATCTTCCCAACCCAGGGATCAAACCTGGGTCTCCCACTTTGCAGGTGGTCCCAGTACTTCATACCAAATAGAAAGAGGAAATGTGGAAGCAGTGACAGACTTTATTTTCTTGGTCTCCAAAACCACTGCGGATGGTGAACAACTGCAACTGTGAAATTAAAAGACACTTGCTCCTTGGAAGGAGCTGTGACAAACATAGACAGTGTTAAAAAGTAGAGACATCACTTTGCTGACAATAGTTTTTCCAGTATAGCTTTTCAAAGCTATAGTTTTTATAGTAGTCATGTATGGATGTGAGAGTTGGCCCATAAAGAAGGCTGAGAGCCACACAATTGATGCTTTCAAACTGTAGTGCTGGAGAAGACTCGAGAGTCCCTTGGACTGCAAGGAGATTGAACAAGTCAATCCTAAAGGAAATCAACCCTGAATATTCATTGGAAGGACTGATGCTGAAGCTGAAGCTCCAATACTTTGGTCATCTGATGCAAAATTGACTCACTGGAAAAGACCCTAATGCTGGCAAAGATTGAAAGCAGGAGGAAAAGGAGGCTGCAGAGGCGGAGATGGTGAGATAGAATCACCGGCTCGATGGACATGAATCTGAGTAAACTCTAGGAGATAGCGGAGAACAAAGGGGCCTGGCTTGCTACAGCCCATGGAGTCACAGAGAGTGTCGGATTCAACTTAGTGACTGAGTAACAACACCCTGTATGCGCAGAGATACACAGGATTTGGAAAGGATTTGCATAGAGGGACAGTGCTTTCTCTGCACAGATGGTGCTGAGGAGCAGACAAGGGTCTGAGCTAGAGCAGTAGCCGTAGAATAAGAAAGGCTATTGCAGGAGTCGGCAGAGCAGGAGATGAAAACGGGGAGGCAGAGATGACCTCCAGATGCCCTGGATATTGAAGATGATCAGGATTTCTGAAGGAGGAGCCATAGTAGAAGAAAGAAGCCCAGTGACCTTGAAGTCACATCCAAGGGCGAGAATCACACTCTTGTGGTTCTGTGTACGTTCTTTCAGGTACCTCTTCATTTGGTCAAAATTAGAACACATTCATCCCATGCCAAGCAGACACCTAGCTTTGTTCCTTCATCCAGGAATTTTCAGTCTTTCTTCTTTTTATTTGCTGTTCTAATAATAAAAAGGGCCCAGGTGTGGACTGAATTGATAATACACATCGTCAGCATCAATGTTCCCAAACATGAGGAGGTTCTTGCCCTTACCCTCAGGTAATGCTGGCTGTGAACACGATGTTCTTGGAGTTATTTTTCAAATAGTTCTGTTTTCAAATATTTATCCATTTAAGCAACATCGGTATTTAATGCTGAAAGGACATCTGTTCTGCTAGCCTGGCACCTGACTTCTGAGATGGAACATTTTTTTAAGTCTAAGTCCACCTCCTCATGGAGGAAAAATCAATTTTTACTCCAAGCAAATGAAGTTACCTGACATTCTTGTTCCAACTTATGTGAGGGACCTTGAGGAGATTCTAACGTGTCTTGTTGGTGGGTTTTCAGGTATGTTTTGGTGTCCCCAGCACAGAAGGGCATCATTATGGTAGCTAAGTCAAAACTCAAAAGCCTGAAAGGTTTTTGCACATCGCATTTCAATTCAGGGATTTTTTTCCCCCACAGAGATTCATGTGCGCACATAAAGCTGGTCCACGGCTAGTCTCCAGCCCATGCAGAGTTATTTGCCAATTCCAGAGAAGGAGAGAATGAAGACACTCATGCCCTGTCATCTGTCATTTTTTTCCTATGAACCTTACAGCTGGATATTGAAAATCTGGATTTGATTTTTTTTCAAGTCAGCTGAATAGCCTATACACGTGGATATAAAGAAATATAACCAGCAAGTGTTTGTGGTATTGAGTCAGAACTGAAGACATTTGAAGCCTTTTCAACAGTGTTTTGTATTGCTTCCCAGCCTGATTTTGAATGTTCTTTTCACAGGTTGTGTTTCTGACTGGCTTTGGCTATGTGTACGTGGACACTGTCCATCACTGTGGCACAGTCTTCATCAACGTGGCCCCAGAAGGAAAAGCTGGGCCTATCGTAACTAATACCAACAGGTAGGCTTAACTAGTATCCAAGTAGCACCAGGGTAAGTGTCACATTATAAAGTTGTAAACCTACTGTTCACCATTTTTTGTTATCCATATATATATATATGTGTGTGTATAAAGCTTTTGGTTAATTATTCTGTAATCGATAAGAATATGGTAATTAGCATTTAATTACACCCATAAGAAGAAGCAATATATCATCTTCAATGGCTTCCACTGAAGCCTTCCAGTTCTTCTCTGGTAAGTTTAACAAACTGATTTATAGACTGAGACATGCATCTTAGAATTATAGATTATCGTTAGCATGAAATACAGATTAATGCCTCTCTGTCCACATGACCACCTAGTAATCAGTAATTATACTGAGCAATTAGAGCTACAGCAAAAGTAAAGTCGCTTCTTAGAGCCACATTTCCCCCGCTTCAACCTGAATGTTGCCATCAGGTTTTTTAAATATGAACCAGAGTTAATATCCTTAACTTAAAAGAATTCATATAATTCAGTAGGAATAATATGAAGATAGTCCCTCCTTCCAGAAATTCAGTTCAGTTCAGTCACTCAGTCGTGTCTGACTCTTTGCAACCCCATGAATCGCAGCATGCCAAGCCTGCCTGTCCATCACCAACTCCCGGAGTTCACCCAGGCTCACGTCCATCGAATCAGTGATGCCATCCAGCCATCTCATCCTCTCTCATCCCCTTCTCCTCCTGCCCCCAATCCCTCCCAGCATCAGAGTCTTTTCCAATGAGTCAGCTCTTCGCATCAGGTGGCCAAAGTACTGGAGTTTCAGCTTCAGCATCATTCCTTCCAAAGAACTCCCAGGGCTGACCTCCTTCAGAATGGACTGGTTGGATCTCCTTGCAGTCCAAGGGACTCTCAAGAGTCTTCTCCAACACCACAGTTCAAAAGCATCACTTCTTCGATGCTCAGCTTTCTTCACAGTCCAACTCTCACATCCATACATGACCACTG
>SJYX01006254.1:0-27595 GCA_006410675.1 Oreotragus oreotragus
GTCTGACACTGTTTCCACTGTTTCCCCGTCTATTTCCCATGAAGTGATGGGACCAGATGCCATGATCCTTTTCTGAATGTTGAGCTTTATGCCAACTTTTTCACTCTCCACTTTCACTTTCATCAAGAGGCTTTTTAGTTCCTCTTCACTTTCTGCCATAAGGGTGGTGTTGTCTGCATCTCTGAGGTTATTGATATTTCTCCCAGCAATCTTGATTCAAGCTTGTGCTTCTTCCAGCCCAGCGTTTCTCATCACTTCATGGCAAATAGATGAGGAAGCAATAGAAAGCATCAATAATGGACTGGTTTGAAATTGGTAAAGGAGTGAATATAGCAAGGCTGTATACCATCAATGTGCTTATTTAACTTGCATGCAGTGTACCTCAAGGGAAATATTGAGCTTGATAAATCACAAGCTGAAATCAACATTGCCAGGAAAAATATCAACAACCTGAGATATGCAAATGATACTACTCTAATGGCAGAAAGTGAAGGGGAAGTACAAAGCCATTTGATAAGGATAAAAGAAGAGAATGAAAAAGCTGGTTAAAAATTCAGCATTCAAAAAATGAAGACTATGGCATCTGGTCCCATATCTTCATGGCAAATAGAATGAGAAGAAAAAATGGAAATAGTGACAGATTATTTCCCCCCCTTGAGCCCTTAAATCACTGTGGACAGGGTTTGTAGCAAAGAAATTAAGAGCTACTTGATTCTTGGAAGGAAAGCATATGAAAAAGACATAGACAGCATATGAAAAAGCAGAGCCATCACTTTTCTGACAATGGTCCATATAGTCAAAACTATGATTTTTTTCAGTAGTCATATATGGATGTGAGAGTTGGATCATAAAGAATGCTGAGTACTGAAGAATGGATGGCTTCAAACTGTGGTGCTGGAGTAGACTCTTGAGAATTCCTTGAGCTACAGGGAGGTCAAACTAGTCAATCCTAAAGGAAATCAACCCTGAATGTTCATTGGAAGGACTGATGCTGAAGCTGGAGCTCCAGCACTTTGACCTCTTGATGTGAAGAGCTGACTTATTGAAAAAGATACTGATGTTGGGGGAGACTGAAGGCAAAAGGAGAAGGGGACAATAGAAGATGATATTTTTAGATAACATCAGTAACTCATTGGACATGAATTTGAGCAAACTCTGGGAGATAGTGAAGGACAGAGGTGCCTGTCTTGCTGAAATTCATGGTTTTTCAGAGTCTGACTAAAAAAAAATAATAATTTCCTTACCCCTTAATAACCATGTTTGTTTTCTACATCTGTAACTCTATTTCTGTCACTAACTATTAGAGAAATATAAATCAATACTACAGTGAGGTATCAGTTCCCACCACTCAGAATGTCCATCATGAAACAATCTGTGAAGGTTAAATTCTGGAGAGGATGTGGAGAAAAGGGAACCCTTTATACCACTGGTGGTAATGTAAATTGGCATGGCCACTTTGGAAAACAGTACAGAAGTTCCTTAGAAAAATAGATAGAGCTAACATATGATTTAGAAATCCAACTCCAAGAACATATCCAGAGAAAACCATAATTCAGAGATACATTCATTGCAGTACTATTTACAATAGCCAGGACATTAGCTTAGACATAATCATACTAACTTTTAAATTTGTTTTATTTATTTTTTGGACAAACCATGAGACATGTGGGATCTTAGCTCCCTGACCAGGGTCCGAACTCACATCCCCTGCATTGTAAACTCAGAATCTTAACCACCAGATCACCATGGAAGAGTCACTAATATTTATTTTAAATGCATATCTGGGATGACCCAGAGAGATGGTATGGGGAGGGAGGTGGAAGGGGCGTTCAGGATTGGGAACATGTATACACCCATGGCGGATTCATGTTGATGTATGGCAAAATCAAGACAATATTGTAAAGTAAAAAAAATAAAATAAAATAATATCTGAAAAAAAGGAAAGCGAAATGGGGAGCAAAAATAGAATCTTTGACATGACTGACAAGAGAAAAGGGAAAAGGATGTATTTCTTCCTTACCGCCCCAGCTTTTTTTCTGGTGGTACCCAGGCAACTGAATCCAACATCATGAAAAAAAATAAATAAATAAATGCATATCTAGGGCTTTTGAAAAATTGTTGCAAAGTGACAAGCAAGTCAAAATTCTAATAAATATTTGTCGTGGCTATAAACTTGTGCTTTTTGTTATCATTGTTTGTTTTGCTTTCTTTTTTTTTTCTTCTTGAACACCAAGATGCAGATACGAGGCACCTTCCCTGACATTACACTATGATGAGCATATCATGTCAACTCAGGATTAAAAGCTACAACTTTGTCAAAAGTGTCTTTTCAACACAAATCCGGAAGTTCAATCAGACCATTAAAATATATTGACACTTGTAATAGTACACTTTCTTCATTTTGTGCACTATTCAATCACTATTTCTCTATTTCACTATTTCTCTATCACAAATGTATAAATTCTGTAGTTTCAATAATAATAAATTATTTGAGGTAAATTTATTCCACATTTTGATTATCAAGAGTCACTATAGTTAACTATATTAAAATGGGCAAGAATTCAAAAGTTTGAATGATTATCAATTCCTACACCCCTACTAAAGTATTAAATTAATATTGTCTAATCTTCCTAATATTGCTTTTCTTAGAGAGAAAGATGAAAAAATATTTTAACATGAAAAGAAGAATGAGTATCAAACTGGCTGTCCTGAATATCATGTACAGTCAAAACTGCTAACATGTATAAATTGTACTTTAGTGACCAAAGCTATTTTAGTTACATTTATATAAAGAGCTAGATCAGCAGAAAGATGGTGGCTAGGCAGCTTTTCAGTGATAATTATTAGGTTATAAACTTGCAGCATATTTTGATTTTTGATCATTTTAGAGGAATCAGAGCATATTATAATGGTCTTGTTGATAACAACTTAGCTGACTGCTCAATTCTTATTTTAAATGTCACTAACTAAATGCAAACCTATTTAGTAGTCTAAATTTTATACAGAAAACTACTTTTTAATTCTATAACTCACTGAAAATGCAGCTCGATATACAAATACCATATCTATCTCTCTATCTATCCACCTATCTAGCATCTATCTGTCTGTCTACTTTGTTTTAAAGCAATATCCTTGAGGAATTAGTGAAATGTTACAATACCTTTATTTGGAAATGCTGAAAATGAAACAATTTAAGTAAATGACTTTTTGAAGTGAACATAGGTGTAGAGATTGGATATAAAATTATGAATCACTTTGAGGGCTGTATCCATTTTGATGCATTAGTGTCCATCCTTAAACCAAATTAATTCACTCCTTAGGACTATAACTCAACGTTCTGTCAAAAGCCTTGCAAGCCTAACGTTACATGTTCCCATAAGCATTGCATTTCTTACATACCATCTGCACCTGTGTCTATGGTGAAATTACACAAGGAAAATGTAAGCACAGTGGGTAAAAGATAGCCTACAAAGACAGTATAAAGCTCAACTTAGAGCAATTTGGCATTGCTGCATACAGCTGGGAAGTGAAAGCAGCAGATGGGTTATGTTGACTTCCTGAAATCAGAAATGAGATGGTTTATATCTAACAAAAATTTGCATAACCTCTAAGCAAAGGCATTGCAGGCTTTGGAAATGATAACCAACAAAATAATAAGGTGGTATTCTTGAAAGTATATACTGACAATATTATAATTGGCAAGAAGTTTGTAGAAACACTTAATTACAATTTAATTTTAATTTTTAAAGGGGGAAGGTGCCAATAGTTGAGATCAATACTCATTTTATGTCACAAAGCTTACCTTACAAATGAATTTTCTCATCTAGGTATAGAGTATATAGGCTGTAATTATATAGAATATATAGGCTATACTATAATTGTTAAATATAGCAACTATTTCACTAAAATGGAATATTTAATCAAGAACTAATAAAACTCAAAGCAGGAATATTTCACTTGATTTGTATGTTTTGCTCTCTACTTTTGTTTTGAGCTATACTGCTGCTGGAGTGTAAGGACAGACAAAAAAATGGCTGATATCTGGCAGATTGAATTTACAATATGTTTAACATTGGCTTGTAAAAAGACTTCATGAGAATCCCATTTTCTGATAAGGGTTTGATCAATGATAGAACAAAATTAAAGTACATGATTTAAATTCTTCTTGAAATAGAATATCTCTCTATTATAGAGTGAAAATTATATAGTCTCTTCTCAGAGTGCTATATCAAATTAAATTAAATATTTAATTTTGTAAATTTTGGAAACAGGTGTATCACTTTTTTTCTGTGAGTTATATTCAGGAACTATAATCAGCCTAATTGCTGTGATCAAAATTTATATAGCTAAACAATATCCTTTATTTAAGATAAGGATTTCAACTTGATTTCTGTTGCAGTGTAGCTTGTAAACATTTTCTAATTCTTTCCTGCTTGGGTGTTATTTGGTTTTGTGTCACCTCCTGATGTCTCTGAGAGGATCAGAGAGGCCAGGATCGAATGCTAAGTGGTTTCTGGCATTTATCATTTCCTCCACCTAAACCATTTTGGTATTCCTGGTTTTTATCTTAGTCACTTGAAAATCTATATAAATGAGATTCCCTCTTTAACTGTCCTTTGATTTCTATAGCAAAAATAACTTTTCCAGGTATCAAGAAGGAAATGTTAGAGGGTATATGACTCTTGTATAATAAAAAATGTCAAAATACACATTTCTCAAATTAGTTTCATATTCCACAATGGCCCGTCTCTGTTTTAATGGTCATTTGGCTGTCTGGAATCAGTATCTCAGCCCATTTGAAACTGTTTAGTCCTTGGGAAAATTGCTCTGCTGTTCTTTCTCAAATGGTTCAAATGGAGTAATCATTTTCAAGGTGATCTAGAGGTTTTTGAAAGAGAAAAAAATAGACAAAACTTATGCTTTCTGAAGATTTATAAGAAAGTAAAACACATTTAATGAATACTAAATATGACTTCTCCATGACAGGTACATAAAACTTCTCCTAGGGACCTTATAAAGTTCTCATTTCAATATTGACAAAAATCCAGATACTTATTCTCAATTTTAAAATCACATTTGCTTTTAAATTAATAGTAGGTAATTAGCCACATAGCTCAAGAGAGGCTGAAATGCACTCTTGCCACAAATATTTCTTCAAAAATTTTAATATTTTTATTGTGTTATTGTTTGATATAGAATCATTAAAATAGTTTGTAAAAAGACAAGTAAACAAAGATGGATTTAAGATTAAAATGTATACCTTAAATTTAGCTAGAGTATAAATAAATGGGGACTTACCAGGTAGCCATAAAGAACCCACATGCCAATGCAGGAGATGTAAGAGACATGGGTTTGATCCCTGGGTTGGAAAGATCCTTTGGAAGAGGGAATGGCAACCCACTCCAGGATTCTTGCCTGAAGAATCCCAGGGACAGAGGAACCTGGAGGGCTACAGTCTTTAAGGTCACAAAGAGTTTGATATGACAAAACCTATTTAGCACATTCTCACTCATAGACTAAATGATCTTTTTCCTCTAAATGATAGTTAAATGATTAAAAAAAATTCAGAATTAGAACTTTGATGAATTATGTTGAATATAGAAAGGTAATTTTGAATAACACTTTCTTTTTATACCTCAAACCCAGGTAAGTTGAATAGGTCCTGAAATAGGAAGCTTCCTTGAATGTCAAAGAAATAAGATTAATGGACAATGAGACATGAACACAAAGAAGGAAAAAGAACATCAACAATACCTTATCAATTTGACAAATTTGCTGAGAGTTTTCCATAAGATTATACTGGACAGAGGACAGACAATGAGTTTTTTTTTAATATGTAAATACTGACCTACTGGTAAGGCTCCAAAAGACTTTGCTATGAGTTTTGAAGTTAAGTACGAAAGCTCAGTGATTTATTCAAGTTATCAGCAGTGGGTTTAGGAAAGAAGAGCCTCAGCACAGCATCAGTGAATGTGTCTTCCTTTTATCTACCTTACTTACTTCCCCAAATTTGCTTTGTCACTCATCATTTTATTTTTGTCACAAAGAGATTTTATGCTTTCTAAGTTATATCAGCTATCATTTAGCTAAATTTATTTTAGGCTACAACCTATGTCAATATATTTTTATATATGTGATTATCCATACAATGGTTTTCTAATCTTTCAAATTTCTTTAATCATGTGTGTTTATTAGTCGCTTCATCATGTGGAACTCTCTGCAATCCCATGGAAAGTAGCCCACCAGCCTCCTCTGTCCATGGGATTCTCCAGGCAAGAACACCAGAGTGGGTAATCATTCCCATCTTCAAAGGATCTTCCTGACCCAGGGATTTATATTTTTATATATGTGATTATCCATACAATGGTTTTCTAATCTTTCAAATTTCTTTAATCATGTGTGTTTATTAGTCGCTTCATCATGTGGAACTCTCTGCAATCCCATGGAAAGTAGCCCACCAGCCTCCTCTGTCCATGGGATTCTCCAGGCAAGAACACCAGAGTGGGTAATCATTCCCATCTTCAAAGGATCTTCCTGACCCAGGGATCATGCACAGGTTTCCTGCATTGAAGGCAGCTTCTTTACCATCTGAGCCACCAGGGAAACCTTTTCTTTAACCACATACTTCATGCAAAATCTGTTATCCAAGTATTAAATAAACATCTACCAAACTATACTCTAATTTTTTCCATATTTTAATATTCATTTTAGACTTAATTGAATCAGTCATTTCATTTTCAAATTAAATATTTATTTTTTCTATATTTCATATCATCACAGATTTATATTAATGAGAGTATCCTAAAAGTTACCTAGACTTACTTTTTCACTTAGAAAATGTGGTAACTGTGTCCTAGAATATTGGAGACTTATTCGGAGAAATAATTAGTTAAAGGCAGAATTAAGTTTGAAGCTAAGATCATAGAAATTATTTTCCAAAGCTTTTCAAGATCATCTCCAAATTTTCTTAGTACTATGCATCTTCTGAGGCAATCTTGGCTTAATGTCTTACTGGTCAGACTTTCAGTATATTGAATTAGTTGTTGAGTGTCAATGTGTAAGTACTCACACTCAGGAACAGACACTGAATGTGGGTTTTCTCACTGGAATCGATCATTAGTTATTTTGATAGAGAGTCACCTAGATTTCTGGGCTTCAATAATAAGCCTCAACTTCCTCTAGATTTCAACTAGGTGCCCTATACAAAGTATTACTAAAGATAAAATAACTCATTGTAAGCAAGATAGACTTCAGTATTATAGATAACTAGGTTCAAATTTGTTTCCACTTATCAGTGAATACTGGAATTTCTTAATACCGCTCAGATTCAGTTTCCTCAAGACTTTTACTTCTGTATATTTGTTTCAGGTGAAGGTAACTTATCTATTGCCTAATACTCATTAACTACAACGTCTCAAAAACAAAAAAATCTCAAGTAACATTTCAGGATTTTGCTTCATTTAATTATATACTCTTTAATTACCTCTTTATGATGTCCTGAGTATTCATTGGAAGGACTGATGTTGAAACTATAACTCCAATACTTTGTCTACCTGATGAGAAGACTCATTTGAAAAGACCCTGATGTTGGGAAAGACTGAAGGCAGGAGGAGAAGGGGATGACAGAGGATGAGATGGTTGGATGGCATCACCAACTCAATGGACACGAGTCTGAGTGAACTCCAGGAGTTGGTGATGGACAGGGAAGCCTGGCATCTTGCACTCCATGGGATCGCAAAGGGTTGGACAAGACTGAGTAACTGAACTGAACTGATCTATTGCCTAATACTCATTAACTACAATGCCTCCAAAAAAAATCTCAAGTAACATTTCAGGGTTTTGTTTCATTTAATTATATACTCTCAAATTACCACCTTTGTGATGTCCAGGTAGCTTTCAGCTTTTCCTCCAAACAGTTTCTGATTATAATAATAAGTCTTTGATGCTGACTAGAATAAGTTTTCTTTTTTCTTAATCTCTTTTTGCAACCCCTGGACTGCAGCACGGCAGGCTTCCCTGTCTATCACCAACTCCCCGAGTTTACTCAAACTCATCTCCATTGAGTTGGTGATGCCATCCAACCACCTCATCCTCTGTTGTCCCCTTCTCCTCCTGCCTTCAATATTTCCCAGCATCAGGGTCTTTAGGCAAAGACAATAAAAAATGAAGAGACTGAATTATCAACTTATGATGAACTTGAAAAAAAAAGTATAAAGGAGAGAATATAAGATGACTTCTTGTTTTCTTATTTGTTTAGCTGGGTGTATCTTAAGTGTCATCCACCAGGATATAGATTAGACATTAAAGATGGATTTGGAGTAGGAAGATGTAAAATGTAAGGTGCCTGCAGCCTACTTGAAAATGTCCAATATACCCCGACATGAAGTTCTTGAGATTATACAATTTTGTTGGTTGGGAGTATACATTTTGAAATTATCATTGCATTGGTAGTCACTGAGGAAAATAATTCCTAGAGATACGGCTATACTGAATTGTCCTCTATCCTGAATGAAAGTTGCATTAGAATTAATTTAGTTTGTATACACTAATGTTGGAATCAAGACTACTGGGAGAAATATCAGTAATCTCAGAAATGCTAATCACACTACCCTTATGGCAGGAAGAAAAGAGGAACTAAAAAGCCTCTTAATGAAAGTGAAAGAAAAGAGTGAAAAAACTGGCTTAAAACTCAACATTCAAAGAAATGCATATCATGGCATCCAGTCCCATCACTTCATGGCAAATAGATGGGGAAACAATGGAAGCAGTGAGAGATTATATTTTCTTGGGCTTCAAAATCACTGTAGATGGTGACTGCAGCCATGAAGTTAAAAAACACTTGCTTCTTGTAAGAAAAACTATGACCAACCTAAATAGCATATTAAAAAGCAGAGGCATTACTTTATTGACAAAGCTATGGTTTTTCCAGTAGTCATGTATGGATGTGAGAGTTGGACCATAAAGAAAGCTGAGCACTGAAGAACGGATGCCTTTGAACTGTTATGTTGGAGAAGTCTCTTGAGAGTCCCTTGGATGGCAAGGAGATAAACCAGTCAATCCTAAAGGAAATCAGTCCTCATTATTCACTGGAAGGACTGATGCTGAAGCTGAAGCTCCAATACTTTGGCTACCTGATGCAAAAAGCTAACTCATTGGAAAAGATTCTGATATTGGGAAAGATTGAAGGGAGGAAGAGAATGGGACCAGACGGGATGAGATGGTTGGATGGCATCACCCACTTGACAGACATGAGCCTGAGAAAGCTCTGGCTGATGGACAAGGAAGCCTGGCATGCTGCAGTCCATGAGGTCGCAAAGCACTGAAAACAACTGAATGACTGAATTGAACTGATCCACTAATGCATGCAAGATATCTGGAAATCTGTAATGTTACTTAAAAGTCAATTTTTANTCTGGCTGATGGACAAGGAAGCCTGGTATGCTGCAGTCCATGAGGTCGCAAAGCACTGAAAACAACTGAATGACTGAATTGAACTGATCCACTAATGCATGCAAGATATCTGGAAATCTGCAATGTTACTTAAAAGTCAATTTTTTATGCATATGACAGATATATTTGTGAAAATGCACTTCACAGTTAACAATAAAGTTTAAAAAAAAAAACCAACTGTAACATCAAAATAAATACCTTATTTGAGGAAGCAGTTGAAGATACTGGCATAAGAATGCTCTAAACTCACATCTTCCCATGGACACAGCAAATGTACAAGTGTATATGGAAGAAATTCCTCTGAAAAGAANCACAGTTAACAGTAAAATTTAAAAAAAAAAACCAACTGTAACATCAAAATAAATACCTTATTTGAGGAAACAGTTGAAGATACTGGCATAAGAATGCCCTAAACTCACATCTTCCCATGGACACAGCAAATGTACAAGTGTATATGGAAGAAATTCCTCTGAAAAGAACTGAAGATCTAGTGCAATACTTGCTTTACAACAAAGGATAAAAGGGCCACATCAAGGCAGGTTGAAAAGAGAGAGAGACAGTCTTCAATACACTGCCTCCAGCATGGTGGCCCACAGTCTGGAGGTATCTAAATAATAAATAGATAAGTAAATAAATAAAACTCCTCTATGAGGAGATGCCAATCATATGTTCAATATAGGGTTGACATGCAAATTATATAAAGATATATAGAAACTCATATAACACACTATAAAACATGGGAAGGAAACCTGAATAGTTGTTGTTGTTTTTTTCCCCGAAGAAGACATATACATGGCCAACAAGCACATGTTCGACATATCTAATCATCAGGAAAATGCCTATCAAAATCATAATAAGATGTTACCTCACATCTGTCAGAATGGCTATCATCAGAAAGATAAGAAACAGTAAGTGTCTAAAATGGGAAGGTCTAAAATGGGAATCCTCATGCACTATTGATAGGAATGCAAATTGATACAGTCATTATAGAAAACATTATGGATGTTCCTCTAAATACTAAAAATGGAGTTATCATATAATCCAGCAATTCCAATTCTAGTTGTTTATTAAGAAAATGAACAAACAGATTTCAATGTTCAATGCACCCCAATGTTCATAGAAGCATTATTTATAATAGCCAAGACATGGAAGCAGGCTAAGCTTCCATCAACAGATAAATAATGTGTGGCAAACACACACACATACACACACATATATATGTACATACATAATGAAATATAACTCAGCCATTAGAAAAATGAAATCTTTACTAATATTTATGAACCTTAAGATTATTATGCTAAGTAAAATAAATCAGATGGAGAAAGATAAATAGCCTATGACTTCACTTCTATATGGTATATAAAAATGAAAACAAAACAAAACCACACTCAAAAATATAGAGAATGAACTTGTGGGGCCAGAGGGGAACACGGTTGGGAGGTGTGCAAAATGGGTGAAGAGGATCAAGAGATTCAGTTGCGATCTTCCAGTTATTAATAAATCATGGGGTTGTAATTTACAACATGTAGAATACAGTAAATAATATTGCATTAACTTTACATGGTAGAGATCATAATTAAACATCATGCTAATTATCTTGTAATACATATAAATGTGGAATTATCATGTTGTACATTTGAAACTAATATAATATTGTAGGACAGTTATACCTTAATTTAAAAGACAATTTGATAAATTTTAATCAGAACAGTCCTGTAAGTATTGTAATATTGTATACAAAAAGAAAAAAAAAAAAAAGAAAGTGAAGTCTGTCATTCACGCCCAACTCTTTATGACCCCATGGACTGTACACTGCCAGACTCCATCATCCATGGGAATTTCCAGGCAAGAATACTGAAGTGATCTGCCATTTCCTTCTCTAGGGGACCTTTTTGACCCAGGGATGGAACCTGGGTATCCCATAATGCAGGCAGACTTTACCATCTGAGCCACCAAGAAAGTACAAAGTGAAAGTTGCTCTGTCACATTTGACTCTTGTTGACCCCATGGACTATACAGTCCATGAAATCCTCCAGGCCAGAATACTGGAGTGGGTAGCTATTCCCTTCTCCAGGGGATCTTTCCAACCAAGGGATTGAATGCATGTCTCCCCCATTGCAGGCAGCTTCTTTACCAGCTCAGCCACTAGGAAAACCCAAGAGTACTGGAGTGGGTAGCTTACTCCTTCTCCAAAGGATCTTTCCAACCCAGGAATTGAACTGGGATCTCCTGTATTGCAAGCAGATTCTTTATAAGCTGAGCTACCAGGGAAGCCCTTGTATACATAGTACATATAAATATATATGTGTATTTTATATTCATGTATATAATTTTTAATTTTCTTTTAAATTCACACCATTTCCCCCCATCTATTTTACTTTTCCATGAATAATTGTCAGGATATATCTCTCTGAGTATATTAAGTTGTTGGAATTATCAATATTAATTTTTATAATTAATTTACAAGATTATGGCATCTGGTCTCATCACTTCATGGGAAATTAATGGGGAAACAGTGGAAATAGTGTCAGACTTTATTTTGGAGGGCTCCAAAATCACTGCAGATAGTGATTGCAGCCATGAAATTAAAAGACATTTACTTCTTGGAAGGAAAGTTATGACCAACCTAGATAGCAATTTCAAAAGCAGAGACATTACTTTGCCAACAAAGGTCTGTCTAGTCAAGGTTATAGTTTTTCCAGCAGTCATGTATGGATGTGAGAGTTGGAATGTGAAGACAGCTGAGCACCAAAAAATTGATGCTTTTGAACTGTGGTGTTGGAGAAGACTCTTGAGAGTCTCTTGGAGTGCAAGGAGATCCAACCAGTCCATTCTGAAAGAGATCAGCCCTGGGTGTTCTTTGGAAGGAATGATGCTAAAGATGAAACTCCAGTACTTTGGCCACCTCATGTGAAGGGTTAACTCCTTGGAAAACACTCTGATGCTGGGAGGGATTGAGGGCAGGAGGAGAAGGGGACGACTGAGGATGAGATGGCTGGATGACGTCACTGACTCGATGGACGTGAGTTTGAGTGAACTCTGAGTGTTTGTGATGGACAGGGAGGCCTGGTGTGCTGCAGTTCATGTGGTTGCAAAGAGTCAGACACGACTGTGCAACTGAACTGAACAATAGAGAAAATTGTATTCTGAAAATCTTTATATGTTGTTCTCTTTCATGTTTCACTTCATTTCAGCAGTGACTCTAGTCCAAGGCTTTATGAAAGTAGATTTCAAATTTGTTACAGCTCATTCTAAATTCTAAAAATATAATTGGGCTTGAGAAAATGAGAACTTTTGCTCTTAGACTCATTATTGAATACTGGCACTTTTAATAATAATAGAAAGTCATAAGAGTGTCTATTTCCATATTAAAAAAAAGGGTAACCATTTTGTACTTGTTCATATTTACCTAATGTAGACTGAAATACTTGTATATTTCAATATTATATTATTAGAGTAATAAAGTGATAGATCAGAAATATTATTTTCTGGATCATATAATTACATGCACTTATATATTTTCTAGCATTGATCACTTGACAGAACTGGGGGTCAAACTTTCAAGGTATGGTAAGAGATAAAATAATCCATTTTATAATGTAAGAAAACAAACTGTATATAAACCAATAATAATTATTAGCAGTTGTTAACTTCAAAGCTTTAGTTTTTCAAGTAGTCATGTATGGATGTGAGAGTTGGACTATAAGGAAAGCTGAGCACCAAAGAATTGATGCTTTTGATATATAATTACATGCACTTATATATTTTCTAGCATTGATCACTTGACAGAACTGGGGGTCAAACTTTCAAGGTATGGTAAGAGATAAAATAATCCATTTTATAATGTAAGAAAACAAACTGTATATAAACCAATAATAATTATTAGCAGTTGTTAACTTCAAAGCTTTAGTTTTTCAAGTAGTCATGTATGGATGTGAGAGTTGGACTATAAGGAAAGCTGAGCACCAAAGAATTGATGCTTTTGAACTGTGATGTTAGAGAAGACTTTTGAGAGTCCCTTGGACTGCAAGGAGATCAAACCAGTCCAACCTAAAGGAGATCAGTCCTCAATATTCATTGAAAGGACTGATGCTGAAGCTGAAGTTCCAATACTGTGGCTACCTGATGGGAAGAACTGACTCATTGGAAAAGACCCTGATGCTGGCAAAGGTTGAAGGTGGGAGAAGGGGATGACAGGATGAGATGGTTGGATGACAGCACTGACTCAATGGACAAGAGTTTGAGTAAACTCAGTGAGATAGTGAAGGACAGGGAAGCATGGTGGGCTGCAGTCCATGGGGTAACAAAGAGTTGGACATGACTAAGCAACTGAACTGAACTGAACTTCAAATCTTAGGAAATGCTCTATTGAAAACAGTAACTGACATTTCCTTTTACTCCTACTCTTCACTGACAAGCTGTATGTTTTTGAAAGCTGATTGCTTTTCCTTTTCCTCTTACTCCTCATCTTTCCTCTTTGTCCTTGTTTTACTTCTCCTCTTCTTAATTTTTACATTTTTGTTTGAAAGAGGTAAGAAAGAGTAAGTTTTTTACTTAAGTCTTCTGGACTTGACTCTGCTAATCTAACTGCAAAAAAATGAAAGTGTTAGTCTCTAGGCCATGTCTGATTCTTTGTGATCCCATGTAGCCCATCCGGCTCCTCTGTCCATGAAATTCTTTAGGCAATAATACTGGAGTAGGTATCCATTTCCTTCTTCAGGGCATCTTCCTGACCCAGGGATCAAATCCAAGTCTCCTGCACTGCAGGCAGGTTTTTTAGCATCTGAGCCACCAGGTAAGCCCTTGGCACTGTACACATTATCATGTTTTTGATGCCAATAATTTATTTTCAATTTCTATCCAATAATAATTTCAATTTTTAATAAAAAATTCCTAGAAGTTTTTTTTTTTCTTATTTATTTTGTCACATCTCTCCTCCATGGTAACTTAACAACACTTTGGGTTGTTTTCTTTTTTTCTCTCTCTCTTCAGGGTTTTTTCTTTCAGTTTTTTCAAGTTTTTTTTTCAAACTTCTGGGTTTAGTTTCCTAGTTAATCACTGTGTTTGCACCTATCATTGTTTCCCTCCACAAAGTCTTCCTCAAGAGGTTTAATTTAGTTAAATTTGCTTGTGTACCAGGGCTTTCCAGGTGGATCAGTGTTAAAGAATCTACCTGCCAATGCAGGAGACATAAGTGACTACAGGTTTGATCCCTGGGTTGGGAAGATGCCCTGGATGATACACTGGAGTAGGAAATGGCAATCCACTCCAGTATTCTTGCCTGGAGAATCCCATGGGCAGAGGAGCATGACAGGCTACAGTTTTTAGGGGTTTCCAAAGAATCAGACACAACTGAGCATGCATGTGCATATATGAATGCTTGCATACTAATATTACTAATATATGTACAAATATATATTATATATACATATATGTATACAAACATTTTTTTCTCTATTGTCAGATAATGCTGTATTGTACTTTGGATATCAATTGCTGGAATCTATCAAATTATAAGTGTAAATGTTTTTCTGCTAAAACCCCCTCAAAAGAACCCTTCACTCTATTTAAGATATTCAAAAGTAAAATCATAACAGAATAATTAAAACACAAGCAGTTATATATTGATATTAATGGTATTGTTATATTCATATACTTAATAAATATATTAATTCATGAGAAAATATAACAGATAATTATAATGGACTTCCTTGGTGGCTCAGATGGTAAAGCGTCTGTCTACAATGCAGGAGACCCGGGTTCGATCCCTGGGTTGGGAAGATCCCCTGGAGAAGGAAATGGCAATCCACTCCAGGACTATTGCCTGGAAAATCCCATGGACAGAAGAGCCTAGTAGGCTACAGTCCATGGGGTCGCAAAGAGTCGGACACGACTGAGCGACTTCACTTCACTTCACTATAATGTGATTTAAATGATTTTGCTAAAATTGGTCAAATATTCTTTGTTAAAAGACTAACGGACTAAGTATTGCTTAGTAAGTGAATACAACTGATAGGTTTTCCATGCTAAAAAGCACTACAAAGATATCATGATCTTTCCTCCTGGAAATATATTAAAAAGTGCTTTCTAGGCTTAGTATGAACACAAGCTGAGGTATAATATACTTTACATTTATTAAACCTTATTTGCTTCAGCCATGAACTCTGACAATGTGAATATTTTCTGGGTGACCTCAATTCCTTTTCTTAAGCATGCTGCTAAGTCACTTCAGTCGTGTCTGACTCTGTGTGACCCCATAGACGACAGCCCACCAGGCTCCGCTGTCCCTGGGATTCTCCAGGCAAGAATACTGGAGTGAGTTGCCATTTCCTTCTCCAATGCGTGAAAGTGAAGTCGCTCAGTCANAGCATGCTGCTAAGTCACTTCAGTCGTGTCTGACTCTGTGTGACCCCATAGACGACAGCCCACCAGGCTCCCCTGTCCCTGGGATTCTCCAGGCAAGAATACCGGAGTGGGTTGCCATTTCCTTCTCCAATGCATGAAAGTGAAAAGTGAAAGTGAAGTCGCTCAGTCATATTCGACTCTTAGCGACCCCATGGACTGCAGCCTGACAGGCTCCTGCGTCCATAGGATTTTCCAGGAAAGAGTACTGGAGCGGGGTGCCATCCCCAAAATTCTTATTATTATAAATGCTGTTTATAATAAAGTATCTGATAGGCTGCTTTCTATTCTTCTAATCTAGAAACGTATTTTTAACAGCAGTGGAGGGAAATGTATTTAAACTGGAAACAATTAAATATTTTATTTTACCTCTATCCACTGTTATTTATGGACTTCCCTGGTGGTTCAGATGGTACTAAATCTGCCCACAATGCCAGAGACCAGTGTTTGATTCCTGGGTTGGGAATATAACTACAGAAGGGAACAGCTACCCACTCCAGTATTATTGCCTGGAGAATTCCATGGACAGAGAAATCTGGAGGATTACAGTCCATGGGGTCTCAAAGAATTGGACATGACTGAGTGATTAACGCTGCATTTACAGGGCTTCCCAGGAGGTGCTAGTGGTAAAGAATCCCCTTGCCAATGCAGGAGATGCAGGGTCAATCCCTGGGTTGGGGAGATCACCTGGAGGGGGCATGGCCACCCCACTCCAAGGCAATCACTCCAGTACTTTGATTGGAGAATCCCATGGACAAAGGAGCCTGGTGGGCTACAGTGGGATTGCAAAGAGTTGGACACTACTGAAACAACAGTATGAATGCAGGCACTGTTATTTAGGCAATGTCTTAGGTCAGGAAACAGCAATATGAATCATACATTTACATGCCAAATGGCACAGTCTTAAATAATTGAGACTGCAAGTTGAAGTAAGCATGTGATATCTCTAATTAAACCTATAGACTTCAGAGAGCACATGTGTCTGTATGTCAAAATTATATCAAGAATCAAACAGAACTTCCCAATAAATTTGCTTTACTTAAGACCTATAGAACTCAGATCTCTAAAATGAAGAAATAGAAAATGAAAATAATGGAATTTCTACCATGCTAGCAGAAAGAGATAGACAGAGAGAGAGAGAGGAAGAGGAAAAGGGAGAGAGGATACATAAAATTACATGCATTGAACAGATAATTTTTGGACAGAAATATTGACCTGCTTCAGAAATTTCTAACAGAACATAAAATTACAGTCTATCATCAGGCAAAATTGCTCAGATTTTGATATAATCTGCCCTTTTTCCTGGCACATTAGTGGAAGAGCCAAGAGTTCAATTAATAATAAAAATGCAAAGAAATCCAATATTCTTCTTCACATACAAATACCATAAAAAGTACATAAAGAATTTACAGAATCATTTGCAGCCTTAGGGATATTTTTTTGAAATGTTACTCAATCACCCTCCCACACACACTTACCTCACATTTAGTATATATACTGGCTTCTGCCAGTTATTTTACTCCCTCAAAACAATTAAAGTCATTTGTTAGACTAAATGCTGATGATTCAGCCAATATTCTCTCCATGAGAGAGATAACTAACTAGACTTCAGTNTAGGGATATTTTTTTGAAATGTTACTCAATCACCCTCCCACACACACTTACCTCACATTTAGTATATATACTGGCTTCTGCCAGTTATTTTACTCCCTCAAAACAATTAAAGTCATTTGTTAGACTAAATGCTGATGATTCAGCCAATATTCTCTCCATGAGAGAGATAACTAACTAGACTTCAGTGCTGAATATGTAAGAGGAGAAGCAGGAAATAAAAACACATCAATTGGCCATCAGAGCAATAAAATTCAGGATATTTCAGTTAAGTTTTATTTCAGGGTTCACTAGGAAATAGCAAACCACTCCAATATTTTTGCCTGGAGAATCCCATGGACACGGGAGCCTGGTGGGCTACAGTCCATAAGGTCACAAAAGTCAGACTTGACTAAAGTAACTTAGCATGCATACAGCTTTGTTTAATTTTATTTTTTAACAATGTACCATCAGGAATGCAAAGAGAAGAAAATTTTCTTATATATCTTATAATAGAGTTTATTTCTATTCCTTGATGAAATGTTCTCAAAAGTTTACTACTAAATGAATTTTTTCCCGTCACTTCTTTACAGGTGTAAAAATTTTCTAGGAAAGTAAACAAATGACACCTAATTTATCACAGTCCTGTCAGTATCCTTTGCCAGTAGACTCTGTTATGAAACTCTGTGAACTAAAAAATACTCTTTTTTAATATAAATTTATTTTAATTGGAAGTTAATTACTTTACAATATTGTATTGGTTTTGCCATACATAGTTTATTTCTATTCCTTGATGAAATGTTCTCAAAAGTTTACTACTAAATGAATTTTTTCCCGTCACTTCTTTACAGGTGTAAAAATTTTCTAGGAAAGTAAACAAATGACACCTAATTTATCACAGTCCTGTCAGTATCCTTTGCCAGTAGACTCTGTTATGAAACTCTGTGAACTAAAAAATACTCTTTTTTAATATAAATTTATTTTAATTGGAAGTTAATTACTTTACAATATTGTATTGGTTTTGCCATACATCAACATGAATCCGCCACAGGTATGCACGTGTTCCCCATCCTGAACCTCCCATCCCTCCTCCCTCCCCATACCATCCCTATGGGTCTCTTAAGATGACAACAAATTCAAAAAGAATTTCAAAGAACAGTGTTGCTTAATAGTGTTTATATTATTTTCCATTAAAATTTCATTAAAGACAAAAAACAATTAAATGTAAAAGAAAACTTTATGCATTTGTTATTGCATGATATACCAATTGGTAGCAAAATAAGCATGGGTGTAAGTGATGACCATGAGAGTACAGGAGAATAATGGGGCTGGGGGCTTACACCTTATTAGCTCCAATGTGTGAAGTGAGTATTATTCCATTGTATCTGGTCACATCCTTGTAATATCAAAAGCAGAACACTTGATGATAAGCAAAAACTCTGCTCTGACTCTCACAAGCTGGGTACATTTCTTGGAAATGCCTCCATCTTTCACCAATACTCATGAAAAATAAATAGCAGAATAGGGTAGAGTTATGACTACAGAACGTGCAGCAACATCCTACATTTCACAGACCTTACCAATATTTTATTGAAATAACCTCTATGATCTGCTGACCAAGGCTAATACAAAGGTTTTTAATCTACCTCACAATTATCAGGACTGTGAGTAGATACCTATGACCTTGACCCTGAGAAATAAAATGTTGAGCCATCCTGAAAGTCATTGGCAAGGGACAAAACTCATGTATAAACGATCAGTTCATGGTCACCTGAAATTTGACAAAACTGATTCAGATTTACTCTGGAGCTAAGTACATTGTAAAAGCCTTGGCTCTCTATCAAAGATGTGATATTTAAACAGCATAGTGACTCTAGTTAATAATACTGTAGTGCTTGTCTGAAGGTTGCTAAGAGAATAGACCTTCAAATCTCTCAGCACAAGACAAATACTATGTGTGGCAATGCATGTTAACCAGACTGACTGTTGTGATCATTTCATAGTATATGCAAATATCTAATTAAGTTGTATACCTGAAACTAATATAATATTGTTACTAATATCCCAATCTTTTTTTTTAATATGTGAAATTTGAGAAAGTAAAAAAAAAAAGGGAAATGACAGGGTAGTTTCCAAATCATTAAGTAGAATATAACTTACACCCAAGGGGCTGTTGTCCATCATATGCCCACATTAAGATTTATAATTACCTGGCAGGAGGAAAATGTCCTGAATGGCCCACAAGACTTGTGGTGAACATTAGTAAAATGCTTTTGTTTTTCATTAAAAAAAAAAAAACAACATTTATTTCCCAGTGATTGGATTTAGCTCTAGAGAATATATATTTTCAGTTCAGTTCAGTCGTTCAGTTGTGTCCGACTTTGCAACCCTATTGACTGCAGCACACCATGTTTCCCTGTCCATCACTATCTCTCGGAACTTGCTCAAATTCATGTCCATTGAGTGGGTGATGCCATTCAACCATCTCATCCTCTGTCATCCCCTTCTGCTTTTGCCTTCAACCTTTCCAAGCATCAGGGTTTTTTCTAAATGAGTCAGTTCTTTGCATCAGGTGGCCAAGGTATTAAAGCTTCAGCATCAGGCTTCTAATGAATATTCAGGACTGATTTTCTTTAAGATTGACTGGTTGGATCTCCTTGCAGTCCAAGGGGTTCTCTAGAGTCTTCTCCAACATCACAGTTCAAAAACATCAGTTCTTAAGCACTCAGCTTTCATTATAGTCTGACACTCACGTCCATACACAACTACTGGCAAAACCATAGCTTTGACTAGACAAACTTTTGTCAGCAAAGTAATGTCTCTGCTTTTAAATATGCTGTTTAGGTTGGTCATAGATTTTCCTCCAAGGAGCAAGCATTCTTTATTTCATGGCTGCAGTTACGTTCTGCAGTGATTTTGGAGCCCAGGAAAATAAAGTCTTCCACTGTTTCCATTGTTTCCCCATTGATTTACAATGAAGTAATGGGACTGGATGCCATGATCTTCATTTTTAGAAAGCTGAGGTTTAAACCACTTTTTTCATTTGATTCACAGCATTATAAAACTTGGTATAAAGGTTAGGTAGACAAATAGAATGGAGAAGGCAATGGCAAACCACTCCAGTACTCTTGCCTGGAGAATCCCACGGCGGAGGAGCCTGGTAGGCTGCAGTCCATGGCGTCGCTAAGAGTCGGACACGACTGCGCGATTTCAGTTTCACTTTTCACTTTCATGCATTGGAGAAGGGAATGGCAACCCATTCCAGTATTCTTGCCTGGTGAATCCCAGGGATGGGGAAGCATGGTGGGCAGCCGTCTATGGGGTTGCACAGAGTCAGACACGACTGTAGCAACGCAGCAGCAGCAGCAGCAGCAGCAGCAGCAGCAGCAGCAGCAGACAAATAGAAAATCAATTATAGGTAGCAACTCCATATTTCCAGCTAGTAAATCAAACTATTAAAAAAATACCAAGAGAATAATATTAAATTAAAAAGATGCAGAAGAGGTGTTTCCCTGGTGGCTCAGTGGTAAAGCATCTGCCTGCCAATGCAGGAGACACTGGCCAATCCCTGGTCTGGGGTGATTCTACATGCAGCGGAATAACTGAGCTCGTGTGACACAGTTATTGAGCCCCTGCTCTAGTTTCCCAGGAGCCACAACTAGTGAAGCCTGTGCACCCTAGAGCCTGTGCTGCATAATGTGAGAAGCCACCACAATAAGAAGCCCACACACCACAACAAGAGAGTAGCCCGCAAGGCTCCTCTGTCTATGGGATTTCCCAGTCAAGAATACTAGGGTGGGCTGTCACTTCCTTCTCCACGGGATCTTCCCAACAGTGCGATCCAATCCAAGTCTCCTGCATTGAAGGCAGATTCTTTACTGCTGAGCCATCAGGGAAGCTCCCTGGAAAGGAAAGATGTATTTAAGGTTCCTGCACTCTGAAATTTATATTTGGTGACAAATTTCTTGGGAATTTAGACATTCTTTATTTACTGATGGTAGTAAAATCATTCAGAAGAATATGAACCATAGGTCTATCACAGATCTGAGATCTGATGCCTATACCACCAGGGATCGCAACTAGTGAAAAAAAATCCAGCCTGTTTAAGAACATCAGAAATAATCTTAAGTTTCTAATCAATACTTAAAGGCAATATCGAGCAAGTTATATATGCAGGGAAAAAATCTAATTTTTACCTTTCTCAGTGTGTAATGATAATTGAGCTCAAAATTGTCACATGCAATTTTTAATTCAAATTCTTTTATGGAAATAGTTCCACAATGAGTCCCAAGGTGACAAATAATTCTCTTGATCTTTTATTATCATACAACAATCGAATTCACTTAAATCACTAAGGGACTTCAAGGGGAAAATAAAGGTTGTTCTGTGCCATAATCACTGCTTTTAACATTCTAGGTAGATCAATAAAGTGACCATATAGGACATATCAACTCACTGTGAATCACTGGCATATAGGTCAGGTATTTGTAATATTACAAACCCATATTAGCCATTATTATAACTTGAAAAAGCCATAACCCCAGACATAACCAGGCTCTACACAATGCTGAATTTAGCAAATGCATCATTTTCATTGCCTATGCACTGGGTGTACAACCCCAAGTTTTATTGTTATCATAGTGATAGCAATCCCCCTTCTTTGTCTTAAATCAAACTCATGTTAACACTCTGTCTCTGTGCTATAATTTATATGGAAGGAATCCAAACTGGACCATTGATTAAATTCTACTAGTTGCCAACCTGATGTTTTAAATCAATGATATATTATTAATCAGGTTAACTGGATATTGAAATGAATACTCTAGATTTCTTTTTGTCATGTGTATGGAGCAAGTATGAGTTATAAACACATATAAATCCATAACATGCAACCAGTGACAAATTCATTAGGATCTAGTATATGAGAAAGTGAAAAGTGAAAGTGAAATTGCTCAGCTGTGTCTGACTATTTGCGACTACATGGACTGTAACCTACCAGGCTCCTCCTTCCATGGGGTTTTCCAGGCAAAAGTACTGGAGTGGGTTGCCATTTCCTTTTCCAGGGGATCTTCCCAACCCAGGGATTGAACCCAGGTCTCCCGCATTATAGGCAGACGCTTTACCATCTGAGCTACCAGGGAAGCCTATATATGAGAACTATGTTTAAGAATCTGACAATACACCTAGCCCCAACTACCACTTTGCATAAGGTAAAAAGATCCTGTATCCAAAGACTCTTATTTATATGATTATATTGGTACACAAGCAGTGCAAATTAATATAGTGGAACAGAGAGCACGGATAATTCCAGCATAAGGCCAATTTGAAGTTGAGAATATATTTCTCAGAGTGTCCAAGTAGATGGGCATACAAATGTGTCAAGTCTCTATAAGAACCATAAGAGAGTTAAAAACAATACTTTCTAAAATTAGAGGTGAAAAGAATGGTCATGTTGATCAATTTTATGTATCTGTCACTTAGATACATAAACATAAGATTCCATAAACTAGCAGCAACTAGGACAGCCCTTTATGAAATGGATGGTATATAACACTAAAACTAACCATAATAAGATAAGCTGAATAGCACACAATAGTAAACTGAGAAATATATGTCTCATACAGGGCTTCACTTGGAGTCACTTTTGTTAAAGTTCTTTGTCAGTTGATTGCATAGAGTAAGAATATGAACGAGCCTGGTCTCTTCCAGCATTTTGGAAGGTAGATTGCTAGTAACTATTAAATTTCAGTATTACCTAATCTTTGTCCATAATAAACAAATAGGAGCTAATTAAACTTAAAAGCTTTCAAACAGTGAACAAAACCAATAGCAAAACAAGAAGACAACCTGCTAAGTAGGGGCAAAACATACGACAATTTATATGATATTTATATTACTGATAAAGGGTTAACATCAAAAACGTAGAAACAATTCACACAACTCAGCACAGCTTAAACACACACACAAACACACACACACACACAACAACTAAAATGAGTGGAAGACCTGAACAGATATTCTTCCAAAGAGGAAATGCAGATGACTAACATTCACATGAAAAGATGCTTAGCACTACTGACAATCAGGGAACTGACAATCAAAAGAACATGAGATGTCACATCACATCTATCAGAATAGCTATTATTGAAAATAACGCAAGTAATAAGTGTTGGTGACAATGTATAGAAAAGGGAACTCTTGCACACTGTTGGTGAGAATGTAACTTGGCATAGGCACAGTGGAAAACATTGTGGAGTTTTTGCAAAAAAACTATTAATAAAACTACTGATGACTCAGCAGTTTCACTCCTTGGTACATATCTGAAAAAAGCAAACCACTAATTCAAAAAGATACATGTATCCCAATGGTGATAGCCACATTATTTACAATTGCCAAGACATAGAAGCAACCTAAGTGTCCCTCAGCAGAAGAATGGATAAAGAAGACACACACACACACACACAAACACACAAATACTATTCAGCCATAATAAAGGATGAAATGTAGCCATTTGTAACAACATGGATGCATTTGGGGATACTATGCTAAGTGAAACAAGTCATAAAGACAAACGCTGTATGATATCACTTACATGTGAAATCTAAAAATACAACAAACTAGTGAGTATAACAGAAAAGAAGCAGACTCACAGAAAACAAAAAAGTGGCTACCATTGTGGAAAGTGAAGTGGGGAGGGGCAGTATGGAGATCTCAGGAGATTAAGAAGCACATACTATTATATATAAGATAAATTATAAGGATATACTTTGTAACACAGGGGATATAGCCAATATTTGATGACTATAAATGGAGTATAATTTTTTTAATTGTGAATCACTGAATGTGCATCTATAAAATTATATTGTAGATAAACTAATACGCTACACTTCAATTTTTAGAAACGTTAAAAAAACTCTTTAGAATTACCTAATGATTGTTGAAAAGATTGGATATTATTCATTGATGGATTATTCATTACTAATTTAGACATTTTCTAAAAGTGCAAAAAGTAAAATAATTTGTATATGTGATGAATATTATAATCTTCAAGACAAAGAGGGAATGTTAGGGACTATATTAACAATGAATGCTGCAATTTTATTTATGTGATTAAGTATCACTTAAATTAGAAGATTGAAGATATTTTTAAACCTGTACCCACACTCCTCAGCTCACTTCTACTCAATCTTCTTCAGTATTCTTAATCATACAGTATTCTGATTTCTATAAAACATGATTATAGAAGAATACAATAATTCTTAGTGGAGGGGCAAATCCCCAGTAAGATGCAGCCCAGTTTACAGAGGAGAGGTATGTTGATACACCTTGCTTGGGTGATTTTTCCCTATGCTCAAGTTGAGTGGACTTCATGACATTTGAGAGTTGTTCAGGATGTTACTATTATCCTAAATAAAAAGAACAGTTATCTGGTAAGAAGCCTGGGATCCCAATTACTGATTAGTAAGCTATTGTGAGTCCTTTAGGCTGATTTAAAAGGTTGGTTAGGCCAGGATTTGTCTTCTTGGAAGGATAGTTGCTAGAACTACTGCTATTGCTCCAGCATCAGCCACCAGATCAAGGTTTAGAATGGATGCCATTATCATAGGACCTTAGAAGTAGCAAACATTGAAAATTGAAGCTGTAAAAAGCTTTAAGTAGAATAAAACTTTACAGATGCCTTTAAGCTATTCTGATATTTCCACTACAGTAGCCAATTGCCTTTGCAGGCAATTGAATGTATGAGTTAATCTTCCAATGCAGGATAAAATACCCATGGGTCTGATTTTGTTTTATGTTGTGTGCTCCCCAAAAGCCCAAATACGTTGATGAGACAACAGAATGGCAGTAGTTTGGAGATGGCAACAAAGTAGAAGACACTAAGTTCTGCTCTCCATTACTGAGCACAAGGTCCATGTTAGTGGGAGGAAGAAACAACACAACAGCTAATTGGAGAAGCAAAAAGGAAGTACTGTTCACACAGGACAACTGACATTAAGGCAGAGAGAGAAAGAGATGGAGAAAAGCATTTAGTCTGTAATCAACAGAAGAAAAAAAAAAGGTCTTATAGAGAAACAGTGCTTTTAGTCAGTGAAAATCTTCATAAGTAGGAGAGTTGGATATCTGGGCTAGACATCTGGGTTAGAAATTAAATACAAGGCAGGGAATATGATTATGTGGAATCAGTGATTCTCACATTTTAAGCAGCTTGCAGTCACCTGGGAAGCCTTCTTAAGTGGATATACTGGTTCTGGGAGTCTGGAGCAGCTCCAAGATTTTCTACTTCCTACAAACCATTCACATGATGCCAATGCTGCTGGTTTGTGGGAAATAATTTTGGTATCAAGGCTACCAGCCAAATGATGTATAGGCTTATACTGTCGGGGAAACGGCAGAAACGAGGAGGATGTTCTAAGTCTCTTTAGTCATACCCGACTCTTTGTGACCAGGCTCTTCTGTCCATGGGGTTCTCCCGGCAAGGATACTGCAGTGGGTTGCCATGCCCTTCTCCAGGGGATCTTCCCAACCCAAGGATCCAACCTGTATCTCTTGTGTGTCCTGCATTCTTTTCCACTAGCACCAAGAATGGTCAAAAGACTAATCTCAGACTGCCAGAAAGGATGCAGGATTTACATTATCACACTCTCTAAATGACTGGTGAACTGCTTAAGGGGAGAAATCATGCAGAACTTTGAAACTTTTTATTAACTTCAAGAATGTCTGCTTGATTCAATGGAAGTTCCAAATAAATACTTCTTTGATTAATTCATAAGTGTGTGCTTTTTATCTAAAGAGAAAATGTATTTGTTCATGGTGGGTTGCACTAAATAATAAGCTAAATAATAAAGCAGTCACTGCATTTTTAAACAAGTGTAACTTATTCATTACTCTGAATTAATATTATGTCACTTTTAGTGACTTGGTTTCATTTTTATATTTGTTATAGCCACTTATAACAATTTTAATTATAACCAATTTAATTTAATTAATTTTCCAAATATACTTCATTATAATGCAGCACAGAAAGAGCCCTCAAGATAAATTGTACATGGAAACAGTTTAATATATAACATCATATTTCAAAATATATTTATTTGTGTAGTTATCATGAATAAATCTGTATAAAACAATTGCTTTTATTATATAAATTCATATAACAAGTTTTTTATATACTGTGCTAGTTGCTCAGTCGTATCTGATTCTTTGCAAACCTTTGGACTATAGCCCTCCAGGCTCCTTTGTCCATGGAATTCTCCAGACAAGAATACTGGAAGTGGGAGCCAGCATGGCCAGGTCCTGCTGAGGGTCTCCCTTCTGGCTGCAGATCCCTGACTCCTCCATGTATCCTACAGGGTGGGAAGATGAAGAAAGAGCACTCTGGGGTCCCTTTAATAAGGACAGTAATCCCATTTATATCATTCATCTCATTCATGGGGGTTCCACTCTCATTACCTAATTACTTTCCAAAGTTTCCACCTCCAGAGACATAGATTGGGGTTAGAATTTCAACATTGGAGTCTTTGGGGGTTGTAAACAATCAGTACATAACAAAAAGCAAGACTAAAGAAATGGAAAAGTAATGCAGGAAGCATATTAGACAAGCGGCATGGTGGAACTGAAGCAGGGCTAGAAGAGGTAGATAGAAAAGAAATTTGGGAGTAGAGTGACACATAGAGCCAATTTCAGTATGTCTTCTGAAAAGATGATAAATGTATCTTGTGTGGTTAGTAATAAACAAAGAAAGTCAGAGTTATTGCACTGGCCATGATTCTTTAATTATAATTATTATTAAATTTTTGTTCTGATATTTTCATGTAATTATAATATCCACAACCACATGAATTTGAAAATATCAGGCAGAACTGAGTTTGAACCGGAGACTGAGATGTCATATAAAATAGTCCTTATTTGCTTGATACTGGCAAATAGATGGGGAAACAGTGGAAACAGTGTCAGACTTTATTTTTTTGGGCTCCAAAATCACTGCAGATGGTGACTGCAGCCATGAAATTAAAAGACGCTTACTCCTTGGAAGAAAAGTTATGACCAACCTGGATAGTATATTCAAAAGCAGAGACATTACTTTGCCGACTAAGGTCCACCTAGTCAAGGCTATGGTTTTTCCTGTGGTCATGTATGGATGTGAAAGTTG